>JBBMHQ010093527.1:0-22957 GCA_037834295.1 Postelsia palmaeformis | reverse complement strand
CAGCCGTCTCGTGCCGCCTTGCAGCATCGCTCCTTTCAGCATCATGTCATCTCCGCATGTAAGCCTTCGCCCCGTTGTCGACCACTCGGAATCATCTTCCGGCCTTCTTTGCTGCCTGGCGCCACCCTTTGGACTTGATGACGGATGCCTTGAGGTCCACCTCGAGGCCCCCCGCCCAATATTTCGACTGTCCAAAGGAGTAGCCCTTACGTCCGACCACCTCCCCAAAGATCACCCTCCTCGGCAGCCGCTCCTCTCCGGTGCCTATCACGAAACCAGCAAACAATTCCCTTCGTCTGCGCACTGTCGCCTCGGTACTGTCGTAGCCTTAGGGTACTCTCGTAGCCTTAGGGTACTGTCGTAGCCTTAGGGTACTGTCGTAGCCTGCCTTCACAAGCGCACGGGCGAAGAACAGGGCGTGGTCTTCGTGCTTCCGGTTCCGCCCGCCAAGGCATCAAAGGCATCAAAGGAGTATACTGGGATGCACATTGCGTAGCCTGACGTAAGCAGCTGCTTCCTGGTCCTGGCTCCACGTGACGCCACCGGTACAACCTCGTCTCGAGCACCTCACCGCACTTTTCAGCTGGGTACCTTCATATATGCCCATTTTTTACCGCACGACCATGCCCTCTGGAGTCGACGCGTTACCTCGACACTGAGATCTCGGTACGCGCTGGTAGCCCCGCCCAAGTTCAAAAGGTCGGTCGTTTTTTTGTAGACCTGGCCGGCTACGGTGATGTTGAACGACACGTTCAACCCATCGTTAGTTTGCAGGCACATAATCTGCGTCTTGCCCTCCGAGACGGTAGGCCGGAACATATCGTTGCTTTGAAAACGAGTGTATCGGCACGAACGTTTCCCGGTCACGCGCAGCACCGCCATGGGAAAAAGTGAACGGCAATGCCGCGAGTACACGACCTTGCCGAAGACCCTGTTCCATGTCGAACATATCCGAGCACTCGCCATCGTCCAACCGCACGCACGCTCGCATGCCGTTGTGGAAATGGTGAATGGCGGCAAGAATTCTCGGTGGCCCGCCAAAGTAAGATACGACAGTCCCCAGGAGGGTTCGGTTTACAGAGCCATGTCGTAGGCAATGGCGCGGTCGATAAAGGAAGGTGCCCTTCGATCGCGCCCTTTCCTGCAGGCGTCGCACCGAAAGCGTCATGTCGACCGTCGAGCGCTAGGATCTATTTTTGCACTGCTCCTCGTGCAACACGCCTCCCCCTTCGAAGTAGTCGCTGACACGGCCCTCGATGACTTTGAGGAGTATTTTGCCGACGTGTGTCATAAAGGGGATGACACGATAGTGAACACTCTCTGGCCTGCATTATGTCTCGTGCAATATGCTAGTAGTTGCGTTCATGTACTGCTGCGGCACGCCCGCTCCCCTCCACACAGCGACGATGATACCGTTGAAGTTTTGCAGGTTGTCCGAATCTCCTTGGTCGATCAGGGTCTTCGGGATTTGAACCGAGAGGCCACCCGACCCAACCGCCTTGTGGTTCGCCATCACCGGAATCGCTTCCACCACCTCGTGCCGACCGTAGGCAGAACATCGCCCAGCGGCATGCACGGGGGCTGTACCTTGAGGTCGCCGACGCGGATCAAGGGTCAACGTGTCGGCATTCAGCACTCTATAGAACCACCTTACCCAGCACTGCCCAATGAATGCAACAATATTCAGCCTCTACCTCCTCCATCCTTCACGTACTGCGTAATAAATACTTTCCTTTCAAATATTTATCTTTGAGGTGTTCGTAGCAGCGGAACTGATCGCCTCCTCGGATACGCCCTTTGACTTGACGGACACACTCTTCGGAGAACCTCTGAACGCCTTCCGCCCCCGCGGATCTGAGCTAGTTAGCGGCAACTTTCAAGGATCTCCTGCGACGAGTGGCGTTCGGAGTGTTCCGCACTCGCGCTCTCGCGTCCTCCTTCTTGTGCCATCAAACTCCTCCTTGTGCCATCAAACTCCTTCATGTGCCATCAAACTCCTTCTTGTGCCATCAAACTTCTCCTTGTACCATCAAACTTCTTTTTGTGCCGTCAAACTCCTTTTTGCGCCATCAAACTCCTTCTTGTGCCATCAAACTTTTTCTTGTGTCATCGAACTCCGTCTCGTGCCATCAAACTTCTCCTTGAAACCATCAAACTCCTTTTTGTGCCGTCAACTCCTTCTTGTGCCATCAAACTCCTTCTTGTGCCATCGAACTTCTCCTTGTACCATCAAACTCCTTCTTGTGCCGTCATACTCCTTCTTGTGCCAGCAAACTCCTTCTTGTGCCAGCAAACTCGTTCTTGTGTCATCAAACTCCTTCTTGACGTCTTTCGTGCACGCTAACCCTATTTGCTTTGTCGCTACTGTAGCTCAGCTCTTCCAACAATAAATACGCTGGCACCGCTGCTTGATCGTCGACAGTACCAGTACCAAGTGTAGTTGTACTGGGCGCAGTGCAGCGAGCTTCGGCAGTCGACAGTCGGCGTAATCTGACGACATGATACAATACGAGGCCCCTGGTACGTTGTGCAAGTGTATGATCAAAACCCAGAACTTCGTGGGTATAGTTTTTTCACTCCTCATTCCGCATCTTGGGACAAAATCTCAAGGATACGCCTAACACATTTTCTGCGCACAACTCTATGTGTTATCATCACTACTGTACCGTATGCCATATATGACTGTACCGTGTCGTGCCTGTCTTCGCTCTCCGCCCTGGTGGAAACAGACTCTTGAACCAGGGTCGAAGCGGAGCGTACACGGTAGCACATATTGTTGTACTTCGTTGTTGGCCCTGGCTTACAACCGGGGGACTTCCGTTTCTTATACTGGTAGCAGGCATCATCAGCTGCTATGCGAGTATTTAGTTGTGGTATCCAAGTCTCTCTGGTGTTTCAAAGACTACCGACAAGCAGGTAACAACGTTTCTTATTTATGGCTTCAAGCCGCGTCAACGAATCGTGCTGTGCTTTGTTTCCTCTCCGTGCCCCGTGCTTTCTCTGGCCGAACATTTGGGAGAAATAATATGGCATTCCGACGAAGTAGCGCTGGGTTCACCCTTGAGGAGCGATGCCATCTTGTTATTGATCGAGATCATCAACAATATTCACCGGTATACATATGGGGTTCGTGGCGGAGCTGCACCGATGACGTTTCCTCAGATATTATCCACCAGCTTTGTGTTCGAAATGGGCTGGGGGTGTGGTGGGAGTTGGGTCATTGACGGTCGATCCGACGCGGCATGTTCTGCTGGGCTGACGCAATGCGCAGTGATTTCGGTCTCATTCGAGCATGATATATGATGGTATATTGACGGTTCGTGGCCGTTACCGGAAGCTTGCACGTGCAGGCTGGGTGTGAGGCAGCGTTTGTCCAGTTAGTATGATCAATTTGACGGCAAAATATAAGTGGGAATCAACCGCTGACCGACCGGGATCGGGTTGGTGGAACCCCTCCGGTAGACCAGCGTTTTTCCAATATCGGAACCGGGCGAGTCGTCTTGATGAACAGCTTGTGTTGTTTTATGTTTTTCGGACGAACGAACCCTAACCCTAACCCTAACCCTGACCCTAACCCTCGGGGAAGGACGCCACTGCGGAGGGAAG
The DNA here is from genome assembly GCA_037834295.1 of Postelsia palmaeformis. NCBI lineage: Eukaryota > Phaeophyceae > Laminariales > Laminariaceae > Postelsia > Postelsia palmaeformis. The sequence continues at coordinate 19,351 of JBBMHQ010093527.1, read as the reverse complement.
TAAACAGAGCGAGCAAGGCGCTGAGCAAGTCGCATCGGTCTGAAGATGAATATCGCCTGTAGCAGCAACAGCGCTGATATTAGACCGACCACGCGCACGGGGGAAATATCTGACAACATTTGCCCTCGAGTGCATTCCATGTCAGCAGTTGCTGTACTTGCAACACATCCTGTTGGTTGGCTGATATTTGTAGCAGTTCATGCCTTGAAACCCTGGAACTATTACGAGGGACCGTATTAAGTAGGACCTACGGTACACACTAAAATATTTATATCACGATAGTTTTAGTATCAACATTTAGTCCTATTTACTATGGCCCCCCGTAGTAGGACGGGAGCTACTCTGATCGTTTTGTAGCTTTTTATAGCCGAGTGCGTCAGGTGAAAGTGACAAATAGCCTGAGTAGCGCATGAGGACAAGACATGATCTATCTAGTAAGGGGGAGGAGGTGATGGGGGGCGTTTTGCCGTCATGGTGCGCCATTTTTGTTTTTTCTTGTCGCGGTTTGTCCGCGTGTGCCGGAATCGATGTTGCCAGGACTGCAGACAGGTTCTGGCGGCTTTCCGTTGTTGCCTTCCATCTGTTCTCACGAACACAACTTCGGAAGGAGTCGTTTCCGGCAATGTTGGCAGTAGCTACAGACATCAGTGTTGTAAGCAGCAATATAAAAAAATAATGGCCACTTATATGCAACAGCCACACCATCAACAATGGTCAGCATGTACCCCTCTATACCGCGCCCAAGGTCTAAGAGTTCATTCCCTCGGGCAAGCTCGGGCAAGTGCCCCACTCCCCAAACAGCGCTGCCGTCGCTGCACGCACCCACATCTGGCGATATTAGGGAAACATAATAAACTGGCCTGCTACACTGATCATTGGTCGATGACGCCACCCGCTTCGTCGATCTGGTCGTCGCCCGAAACAAGCAGGGCTAGGAGGGACGCTGCGAGGGGTTTTTTGACGTGGGGCAGTCTGCCAGAGGAGCACAGTATGCTCAGAGAGATGTGCCGGAACTTTGCGGACAACGAGCTCGCCCCGAACGCCGGGGAATGGGATAAGAACCACACTTTCCCGAAGGACCAGGTGCGGACAAGAGACATTGAGCTTTTTTCTTTTTGAATCATCACCTTCACTTTCCAGCCTAACTCGCGGGAGGTTTTACCCTCGACGACCTTCTGGACAAGCCGTGGTCATACGTGTCTACCCTTTTCCCTCCCGGTACGTGCCTCAATCTTTGTCGCGTATAGGGTTCAGCATTCCCACTGCTCGTCGATTTTCATCAAATGTAGCTAACTCACACTCTCGTGATTTCCGCTCCTCAACTTGTTTTATGCAAGAGAAAGCCCCTCAGCATCAATGGGTGAGACTTGCACCCACGAAATTGATCTTGATAAGCTCGCGGACTTCCTACCAAGCCACCGAGGACGCCGGCAACACTAACTGTCATGAATTTGGAATAATTTGTTCGATGTTGGACCCCTTGCTCCACACTTAACCCCACGATAAGGATATAACTCCTAAGACAATATTGTCATATCACATGCCCACATTTCTCCCGTAATGTCCAACATGTGTCCCCTCGCAAAGCATGCCCCCTATATACCTACTGGTATACCTGATATGTTTCTTGTTCAATACCGCTCGGCAAAGCCCAGATTTCCTACGATTTATCAAGTATGGTTTGAAAGCTGCCGGAGAAAGCTCTCACTATCTCGGCAATAACACAACAGTCGTTTTCTTATGGCTTCAGTCAGCGCTCAACCGAACAGACTGTTGCTAAAAAGCCAAGAACGTCTTCACCTTTAAAACCGCGTCAGGCTCTTGACTCCGCAGAGACCGACATCTGGATAGAGCGAGGCAGTACAATCGATTATATTTTTATCCTGGAAGTCGCTGTAACACGGCAGTGAGCTAGGCTTGAGCCACTTTGCCAGAACAATCCGCGCAAACATGCTGGACCTTTTCCGAACACTTTTCGTGGCCATCTGGAGAAACGCACGATGTGTCGGCAGATATCGGCGACCGTTGCTCGTCTACCATTGCAACACTACAGCACCAATTAGTCCGTCAGCCGGGCAGAACATAATGCCCAAGACCACGGAACAGGAGACGATTTCAATTTATTAGGTATCATGCATTCATGCGTTGGCTGTTGCTCTCAGCCAGCTATCATCCCCCCCCCCAAAATATAGGCATGGGCCGCTGCTCAGGAGGCTATTCCTTTGCTATTTGATACCACATACCCGTTTCCTGCGCGTGTATTTCCTGAACGCGCGTCATCTTTGACTTCGAGTATGCGACCTATACCTTCCCATGCACCGGGCACCCGGACACCGCACCTGCACACGGTATACTCGCATCGATATTATCATACGTTGAACGTTGAGGCCGATGTATTCGCACCTTATCCTGCACAGGTCGCGCAACTTGGTGAACTAGGCTTGATGGGGGTTGCTATCGGGGAAACAGATGGAGGCACTGGCCTTGATTATCTGGTGAGAGCGTGAGACCTTTGAGCGTTACGGTACACCTCCCACGTAAACGCCCCGTGGCGTGCACTCCTGTCTCGCGTCAGATAATTCCAGCTCCCGAGCGTTAGAGCTACACTCGACGGGCTAAAGAGTGACCGTGACATTGCTGTCCCTGATAACATAATTTTTGTAGCTGTTATCACGTGCGGCATCGAGCGTTTAACGATTTTATCGTACATGTAGAAATTACATGATGCGGAGAGGGGTAGAGCGGCAGAGCGACACGAGACACCTGAGTCGCGACACGAACCGTTGACGCCAGTACCCGCAGGGGACAGTCGGGCGGAGAAGGGGGGGCATTCCGCCCGAACGACGGACACCTGGGTACGGCCATCATCGCCATGAGGCGTGCCTTCTCACAACTGTATCCGTACTTAGCTAAGATAGGCTCGCCTGGACTGCGTCGTCTTTTTGTATGCCCCAAGTACTCGCCCTTTGTTTTTCGTTTTCGTTTGAGTGTTCTTCTCTTTTTATACCAGCTTCCCTTCCTCGCTTGAGCCTATTTCGTTCGTGCGTGCGTGTGCATAGCTAGCTGCTCTTGGAGGTGGGGTACTTCCCTCCCTTCGCGCTTCATCGCGACAGGGATTTGTGGTCGATTGGTCAAGTGACTGAGGCAAACAACAAATGAGTACGCCAACCCTCCTGCCTGCGAGTCGACACGTCCGACAATTCTTCTATTTTCCTGCGTACCCTCTTGCGCAGTCGTTTGTGTACTTTGTTTATTTCTCTTTTTCCTCTTGTTGCTTCGTTTCGTTACGTTTTTTGGTGGTTTGCGGTCCCCTTGGTTTCTGTCAGCTCAACTCATACATCGTGTGTATGTGGTTTGCACGCACGTACGCTGGGTTTACTCACATTTCTTTGAATGAGGTGCACAATTTCCTTGAGGTATCGCTGGTGGTATTATGTTGTGCTTGCTCCTGAGATATTGTTCCACTCCAGAGGTATTGGAGCTTGTCCCGTTCCCTGCACCACGCACTAGGTTATGGTGATGACATTCAAGTCGTGTAAAAAGAACATCAACAAGTTTACGTCGATGTCACCAATAACGGTATAGCTCTGTACCGATGCGGTACGACCATGCCGCACAGTACCGATCGTTCTTCAGAGCTTTGCGGCGTTATATATAATCCGGGCACTGTCGTCGCCGTCTCTTCTGTTCTGAAGTATACTGCTATTGTCAGCCCTTGTAGTTTTTTTCGGGTGATGGCTGTGTAGAAATTTGAAACTCATACTTTCAGCCTCTGCTTGTTTTGTCACGTACCAGCTTTGATGTTCTTGGCCCGCGTATCACTTCCGCTTTCACTGCCCCTCCCCACTACATCCTGACCCTCCGCGCATCTTGCCCATTTTTACGTGTCAAAACGGCTCATACCTTGGGGTTGGTCGGCGTCGGTTCATTGAAGGCTTACGCCATCGCGATGGAGGAGATCAGCAGGGGCTGCGCATCCACCGGCGTTATAATGAGTGTCAACAATGTGAGCTCTCCTTCCGTAACCTACAATATATCGCGTTCCATCTAGTTGTTACTCGGCGAAGCTGTTAGCGGAGAAGTATTCATCAGTATTTTATGAACGTACGCTCTTTAGTTTTGTCTCGCAACAGTTGCGATCGGCTTGAGAGAGGGATCCAATCCCGGGCTGGGTTAGGAGCGTTTGAACTGTTTTGTTTGACCCATCGCTTGCCCCCGGGTTCCGCAATGGTTGCATAACTGGCTCTGCCACAATATTCGAAACGAAATCTGTGCGGGCATCGGCGCGGTTGACAGGTTCCGACATTGCCAGCGTTTCCTGATTCGATGTGCCCGTGTGTCCGCTATGGGCCAATGAAAGCATGAACGATAGATTTTTCGCAGCACCACAACACTTGCAATATATTGAGACCGAAGTGCAGCGCGTTCTGGATGAAAGCGTGGGCTCCTCTCAGCAACGTTTCTGCCCGGATACGTGTCGAATGTAGACACGGTAAGGCATCGAGCGTAGCTGGTGCTTGGCTTTTTTCTTGTGAGGTATTTTAGTTTGTTATACCGCCGTTCGGGGGGTCTTGACTTTTTTTGCAGACCAGTCTTCCTCTACAATATCATGTATTATCCACGCGCCTTGCTTTTTTGCGGAACTCAACGAGTTTTTGTTTTTCTGCTTTCGACTGTCTGCTTGTCGTCTGTCTGGCCGGTACGCCTGCCCGTGCTTGTTGCGCAAAAGTCCTTGTACTGCAACCCCTTGGAAAAATTTGGCACGGCTGAACAGAAGGCAGAGCACCTAGTGCCCTTCGCGAGTGGGGAATCTCTTGGCTGCTTTGCGCTCTCGGAGCCGGGCAACGGCAGCGATGCAGGTATCCATACGGTAGGGGTATGTACGATATTGATGGTGTGTCATGATGGTCTGTTTGTGTTGGACATCGCCTATTTCAACTACACTAGTCTCCCGACCGCACACCGCTTATATTTTCTATACCGGACACACGGGTTAGGGTTAGGGCCCTCAACGTAGGGGAATGGCGAGGTCAGCGTCTGTGTCCGCGATTTTTTTCCTCAAGAGGTGCGCCGCGTGCGTATAGCCAGAAGCAATGCCAGCATTGACTGCAGTTTTTTTTATTAATCTCAGTGAATGGGAATGACGCTGATTGTGCCGTGAAAAAAACTGGGTCCAAGTGTCGCTTTCCGTTGTGCCTGACATCCCGGCGTTATCTTCAGTAAGCCCTTCAACCAAAAAAAACACGTCCACAGCAGACCACCGTCATGGTATCGCACCCGTTTGGTTGGCGCTACCCATTTCAGTATCCCTACCACCGTGGTATCGCGCTAGCAACACTCCTACCATCCGTGCCGCACTGTCGTGACACATGGCTATGTAGTATGTAGTATCCCGTGCTATCTGCAACGCTCATCACTCGCTGGCATGCGCTGTAGTATTTTGCGCCCAGGAACTGACCTTCATTGAACGCTCCCATTCGATGCCGAGTTGCGTCTGCCTTCCTGTGCTGAACGCCTCTGTGCCGGTAGGAGCCGCAATAACAACGGCGCGTCTCGACGGCAATGAGTGGGTGCTGGACGGGACGAAGGCGTGGATCACCAATGCGCACGAGGCTAAATCTTCTGTGGTGTTCGCCACCACAGATAGCTCTAAGAAGCACAGGTGGGACAACTGACGCCGACCTTACAATGCTCCTACTGGATCGCGCACACGTTGTGACAAGCGTCTCTGGTATACCGCAGGAGGCGTCGAAAAAGGCCTGTCCGGTTGCCGTTAAATACAATAGTCTTCGAAGTGCTACCTGTAAATATGTAGACAATCGGCGGCTTCGCTCTTTTGCCTTCTGATGATCTCTTTTGCCTCTTACGGCTGAGGGTGGGACTCGCTAGAGTTTCGGTGGGGCTGAGGGATACGTGTCCGCTGTCCTTTCGCGGGGAACATAACTTTCAATGACCTTTCCCGTTATTCAATGTAAATACCACAATCTCACGCACTTAACCTCCGGAGTTCGCGCTTCTCCCGCTCGGTGCACCACCCGTCTGCTGCACTACACCAAGTGCAGAGATTTGAACAGCAAGGCACATATGAGCACGTGATGGAGTCCCATCACACGAGCGAACTCAGTGACTACTGTAGTCGGCACCGTGCCAGTGATGCACATGTTTCGATGGGACTTGTTGAAGACGAAGTCGCTCGGTTTTGACTTTCCGACGGTCTTGCCTGCTATGCACCGAACGCGGCCAAGTCTTGCGGCAGTCTTTGCATGGACATTTCCGCCATCTCGTATCCTTTATTGCAGATGCATGAGATACTATGGTACGCGGAACTAAGAGCGGGTTGTACCCACGGCCGCAACTGGCCCGCTCCAGACTTTCTCCTTCAAGATAACTGCAGGTTTTCGCTCTGGACTTCTGCTAAGCGGCAGTATCAATCGATGCTTTGTCTCGGTAGTCTTGGCGTAACACGCCTCTGTATTCTACTGCAGTTCCCCCTCATATACGCATGACTGACTGACGTCGCCTCAAGGCCCTATGGGTTGACGGGGGTCTGTTGGCGTGCGACGGCCGACGGTCGGTCGGCCGTTTCCTCTACGTATTCGAATCTGGTATGAGGCTGTTTCCTACAGTGTGAGGCGTGAGTCTTGAGCTTCACATTTTGACCCGATCGATTTTTCAGATGTAAACTTGGCAAATGGAAGCATTCTTCCTATACGGAAGAATCAGATTGATTTTGCGTGCAGAAATTCGAGCGAACGCCGAGACCAACGGCTGTTGTTGTGGTCTGGCGCCACAAAGAGACGTGCTGGGTGCGCTAGCCTGCGCATAGGACCCAAGCGTCCGAGCCAAGGCTGACTGCCTCTGGTCTGGCGGCGGAGAATCGTGGCTAGTGCGCTAGAGTCAACTTGTCTTCGTATGTAGTGTTTCACAGCGTGGCTGACTACTACTGCTACTACTGCTACTGCTGCTGCTGCTGCTGCTGCTGCTACTGCTACTACTGCTACTGCTACTGCTACTGCTACTGCTGCTGCTGCTGCTGCTGCTGCTACTGCTACTACTACTACTGCTGCTGCCACTATTACTGCTGCTGCTGCTACTACTACTACTGCTGCTGCCACTGCTACTGCTACTGCTACTGCTGCTGCTACTGCTACTGCTGCTGCTGCTGCCGTTCCACAGTGTAGTCTACGAGTACGTATCCACAGAGAGGCGCGCCGAGTGCGCTTCTCGTAGTCTTGAGGCCCAAGCCCGCGCCGGCCGATTGTAGGCTGGCCACGGAGAGACGCGCCGCCCGCCGACCGCGCGTCAAGCGCAACTTGGCTCTACAGCTGTTTCGCCATCCAACTAATCGGCTCGTCGATCGATCTGCTGCTGTCTGCTAACATGTTGAATTTTGATAGCATGCCTTTGTTCCACTTGGATCATCGTACTGTCAAATCGATTTTCTTCAGGTCGGATGTTGCATGCTCGGACTGCATGAGCAGGGACATTCGCTCTTCAAAACGATAAATACTAATGTAAAGCTCGAAATTGAACAGCACGGAAACAACAACCTACCCGTCTCTGCTGACCTGCGTTAGCTTTTCTGTTTTGTCTGCTCCCATTGCTGTCTTTGGACGTGGCTACACCGGAAGTCACATCAACTCATTTAAGCTGTCATCCATATGCGAGTCCGCCTCATGGGCGCTTCTTGATATGATGCTGCCCCCCCTTCATTCGACTTGCCGGACACCTCACGGCGCTTCGCGCTTGGTGCAAGCATTATTTGCCTGGTCGGTGAAAACCCGACATGCTCCGTCTCGGCATTATAGAGATGCGGGGGTCTAGGGCCATACGACAACGGCCATGCATGACATCGAGTACATGTTTCCTATCTGGTTCACCCCCCCCCACAAACAATATAGTCGTAGTACTTCCTCTAGATTTGATGGCGCGTTGACGTCAGCACTCCCGTCTCCCAACATTGGTTGCTTCGCGCTTTTTTGTCGCGTGTTGATTGTGGAGAAAAAAAAGTAACCATCACGTATAACCCCAAAATTAAGTTGTTGTTTCCGGTCGGCAAGGCGTGACTGAAAGGGCAGGGCTTCGATGTATGTAGTAGCTGGCTGGTGGGTGTATTCTCGCAGATTCAAGCACGGTTTTTATTTCTATCTTTCTTCAATCTCAGAGCAGGGCAAGACTGCCAATCCAGCTCGAGCAACGCGAGTCAATCCTCCACCCGAAGAAAAAGCAGGAACAATCAGAAACACATGTTATCGCACATCACTGGCCCTTTCGAATGTAACCCTAACCTGAATTAGAAACTAGATGGTGCAATTTATTCCCTCTGTATTTACTGACAATGAAACCTCGTCGACGATGATGGTTAAAATAGTCACTGGTTCGAGTGCCGATATTTATTTCATCTAAATTCCCCCGTTTATTTGTGCAATACTAAGCAGATGAGGGGGGGAGGGGTGCTATTTCTTTCCACGTGCTCTTGTTGTATTTCGTCCGGTCGTTATTTTGATAGTCTGCGGCCCATTCTTATCGAAAGTTTTCCCCCCGATTTTTCAAAGTTTGGAAATGATTGGAGATATGTGTCAAGATACGGAGACGTTCTGTCACTATTGGTGAAGTTCTTCAAAAGAATGATAAACAAGTTTGTTGAATTTCACATTTTTGGGAGGGAAAGTATGAAAAATTTGGATTATAAATAATTGCGCGATGAAGGCATCGTAGTTATGGGAAAAACGCCCTTCGATAAGAATAAGCCTAACTATGTTGATGTAGTGTATATATACACTGGCACCTGTCACCCTTACCCTTTGCGGGGCAGTTCCGCTTTTGGTAGTGAACGCCACGGCACACCGGCACTGGTGCCGTTACTGACCGATCACAACTGTACCGCGGACAAGGGCCACAGCAACACCCATCGATAATTTTTTATTGCGTGACGGTATCCGAGGCTCGACCGTTTAACACCTTCTTATTCCGCGGTTGCGATGTGGAGCACACTATTTTCCAACCCCAAGCTAGAAAATGCCTCATCGGAAAACCTCTTGAAGTGCCGTCTGGGCTCTTTCGTAGTCACAAATCTCTCCGGGCGGCGTGATGAATGACTCTTTTTTCTTGCAAGTATTGTCCGTAAGATTCAATACTGCTTATTGTCGTATGTTCGTTCTCTTCATAAAAACGAGACGATCATAGACAAAAATTAACTGAAGAATATTTGAATACAGGATGCCCCCTTAAAAGTCGCTCTGTCGGAGTGCGAGTAAAAGCAGTGTGGCTACGGTTGACGAACGATGTTGGCCACTGCATTATTTTGCGATGTACCCTCGAGAGACAGGTAAGGTATAAAACACAACACACGCATATCATACTGATACAAATTTCAGAGCCGATTTTCTCCAAAAGGATGCCTCGAGGTCCGGATGCCCAACAAACATAGCGACTTTTGAGAGACCTCGTCGACATTCTCCCGCAGACGCGTCGCCTTGTGTTTGCACCTTACCTGTTGTGGAAGAAGCCAGCTATAGGCCCGGTGATATTCGTCGGAGGCGGTGTTACCTTGCGTGTTACCAGGTACCTTTGGAATAGGGTGCCCACCCGAGACAGTAGAGGACTATTTGGGTTACCTTCCTTTCTCACCCCCCCCTCAATCATATGGTCTGCACCTCTCCCTTTTCCCTCTAACCTTGCACTCCACCTGTTGTGTTATTCTTCACTCTTCTTTACTTGTCTCTGCGCCAATATGACGGTGCAAATCAGGGGGATTAGCGCATTCATTGTGCCGCTGGACACCCCTGGCATGTCTCTCGGAAAGAAAGAGGACAAGCTGGGCATTAGGGCGTCTTCCACCGCGAACCTCATTATGGAGGGCTGCAGGGTGCCCAAAGAGAACTTGCTCGGAAAGGAGGGCATGGGTTTCAAGATAGCCATGGGAACTCTAGATGCCGGGCGGATTGGCATCGCAGGACAGGTGATATTTCATTGCGGGTGGGTAGTGTTCAGTGTGCACGAGGCAGTAACCGGGCTTAGAGGGAGGGGAGCCGTCTTCTCTTTCGCGATATGCATGCAGGTCTGTGCATGTGTAACTCGCGCTCAGGCAACCCGGCGCGTCTTGCCACGCGTTGAAGTGTTTACTTGCGAGAGTCGCGGTGTCGTGGCCATGTCTTCATCCCCGCCCCTGCACGGAGAAGTATATATTTCACCTCGAACTTGTTTGACCATTGACTTATCCGACTGCTTGTGTCATGCTATGTGGTGCGCCCTTTCGTAAAATGTGCCTGGGCTATCGCGCGACGAACGCGGTCCACCTCATAGACATAGCCTCGACTGTCGAACCACGATATGGTGCAGCGCAATCCAACGATGCGCAGGTTTGGGAGCCCCTTGTCCCCAAAACGGACGTGGCGTCGTTAGTTGTTAGTCTTTGAGCTGCAAGTGGAGTTGACACATCTCGATCTATCGACGCTGCAGGCTCTAGGTATTGCTGCCGCCAGCTTGGACTGCGCCGCGAAGTACGCCCTTGAGAGGAAGTCGTTCGGCAAGCCCATCAGCGGGCTATACGCGATACAGGTGGGTTCAAGACTCGTTTAATGAGCTGATGTTGTTGGTAAGGAGCTCTGGGTATGGGTCTTTCAGTCGCCTCGGTACGGTATGACACGCGAGGTAACGCACTTCTTTGGGCGAATTATGTATCTGGTATTATCGGCAACGAGGAAAGTGCGACTGCCGAGCGACGTGCGTAGGGAAAGATCTCGACAATATACATCGAAGGCTCCCATTTCTATTGTGCGTACGTCTGTTCCAAAGAAAACCGGCGCTGAAATCCATGCCACGAGGTGGTGCTATCATATCGTGCGTGATACTGAAGTATACAGCAATACTACAAGACCTATAAAACCTCCCACGTTTACCATGCTGCTATTCGTCGTCGATTGGTTCGACGTTGGTTGGCCTGTTTATTTTGCACCACTAGACAAGACATGCGCCGTTTAGCCACTCAAAGAACAGTAACAGCGTTCATGCGTGATCCAAACAGAGCGTTGCTACCCACGCCAGTCCTACAAGATTGCTGTCTACACTAGCTTCGGGTGTGTGCGTGCGCCGATAGGGTCCTGTTAAACCAGCTCTATCTTCATCGTGTGTTGTAGCATCCAACAGCGACCGGAGTCCGAACCAACTATCGTCCTTCGGCGCCATGAAGGGCCGGAGAGGGTCCGGAGCACACGTTCGCCGCCGGCCGCAACACCCGTGAAATTACATTCGGCAACGAAAAGCGTCGTTCAGGGTTCAAGTTTTCCTCAGAAGTGTGATGGGCCTCCCAATTCCTCCCCGCTCATTACCCACCCCCTCCTGCACAGCCACGCCCTCTTTGACACGTTCGATGCAACGTATCAGTTGAGGACGATGCCGCATGTTGCTGGCCTGCCCGGGTAGCGGCCACGATAATGTCAACCGCTAATGAAGGGGTAACGCCCGCCACAGTTGATCTCGTAACGCTCGAAGCTGAAACATGTATATCTGACGCCGCTGTGGCTCCTGCACTCGGCTCGTTTGTTTTCAGCACAAAATCTCAGAGATGAGCGTTAAGCTTGACGCCGCTCGTCTGCTGACATGGAAAGCGGCGGCCGCCCGCGATGCTGGGGGAAACTATACCAAGGAGGCCGCTTCAGCTAAACTCTTCGCCTCTGAGGCAGCTACTTTCTGCTCGCACGCGGTGAGCTGCGGCGTGAGATTTATACGTTTGTTGGACACTACTCTACGGAAACTGGTGTGGGATATACTAGAGTGTTTGCGCACAAGAAATGTGCTGCTGCAGGTAGGTGCTGCTAATCGTCACGGACTACTGCTACCACTGCGTGTAGTGTGCTGGTAGTTGTGCATGCTCTTGCTGCACGTGCTGCGGCAAGCGAGCGCTGCGGCAAGCAAGCATTGCTGCAAACGAGCGGTGCTCCAAGCGAGCGCTGCTACGCAAGCAAGCTCTGCTGCAGCCAGCAAGCGCTGCTGCAAACAAGTGCTGCGGTAGGCAAGTGCTGCTGCAAGCAAGGGAGCCGCCTCGAGCAAGCTCTGCTGCAAGCGCTGTTGCAGGCGCTGCTGCTCCGTGCGGATGCTACTGCTGCTGCTGTTGCAAGCGCGCGCACCCTTGCCGCCATTCTCCTGCTGATCTTCGTCGCAGCAACCCTTTTTCGGGCAGAGAGGACGACGAAGAAAGAGGAGGGCGATCTTCTCGTTGTGGCGGCGTTGCTTGCACAGCGAGTGTCGAGGAGTGCAAGTTAGATAGCACCTCTGCATGTTGGTGCTCGCTGCTGCTTACTGCCTCTGCAGCTAGCTGCTGCTGCTGCTGCTTGCTGCTTTTGTAGCTAGCTGCTGCTGCTAAGTGCTTCTGCAGCTAGCTGCTGCTGCTGCTGCTGCGGTGCTGCCGGTAGGTAGGTGGGTAGGTAGGAAGTTAGATACTGCTGCTGCTCGACTTCTGTGCTGCTCGTTGGGCCCTGCGAAGTGCTGCCGCTGCTGCAAGTTGTTTTTTTTAACACAAGGAATCCAATATTTAGCCATTTGTCGTCTTCGATTATACGCATGCCAAAATGCTTTCGATTATGACTATCTTTCCGATGGAAATCTTTGATACACAAACATATTTTTCGCAGACAGTCTATTGTTGCTTTATTTTCATATTTGGTTTGCTCGGCGGGCCTTCGTTAGACTATTACGATCATATGAGATTCAACTACAGGTGCAGATTTAGCTGCAAGCGTGCTATGCGCTCGTCTGGACGCAAACCGTTAGTGACATAGCCATGTACGCGATTCAGGCAACCTGGCGACAGCGACACCGTCATTTTGGTTAGTGCATCAATGCCAACCGTTTCCATCACTTGTCGCCGGGCTTGAAAGGTGTGTTTTGGATAGGGGCTATACAGCGATATCCTTCGTCATCGACCCCAGCGTCGTGCAGCCCGTAGCTTTTCTCAAATCCGCTCGGAGCAAATTTACTTGGGTACTATGTCTGATGTGTTGCACAACCGTACCGCCTGGTTGTGGGATAAATTTTCGTCCGAACGAATGACACTAACGTCGGGGTATATCGCCATATGCGTGCAAGAAGGCCTTCCACTAACGCGGGGGGCAGTGCGCACGGCGTTGAAATGGCAAGGAGGTGAGACAGTGATCTGGCTATCGTTGTGTTTTCATTCCTCAGGCATGTCACCGTTGTCATATAGTGAGGCCGTGAACTGCATTTTGCTTTTGTTGGACTGTTATCCGAGTCGAGCGTTGTACCCGCTTTGCGCCTTGTCTGTGACGAACTTCCGCCCCGATGCTTGCCCGCTACCTCGTCTATCCACCTGTTTTCGGGCGCATGTGTTCGGCGAACGTCGTTTCGGTGCGGTTTCGTGTACGCAGGCGATCCAAGTATTGGGGGGCATGGGTGAGTGCTCCAGGAGGAGATGTCTGCCATAGTGTTAAGATTTTACCAGAGGCCTTACGTGGCAAAAACCCGCTGCGTCGCCAGTAACTCTTTGATCCGGTGGAACTGGTAGAGACAAAGGCGCTCGAAATACATGATGCTCGCCTGGCTGGTCGCTCTACTTGTACCATGCCAACCTCTGCTGAGGGTCTTCCACGTTTCGTCGCGCGTATATTTGTATAGTCTGCTCAAAGTTTTTGTGGCCATCATTGCCTGCATTGAATGACAAACTAGTTTAGGGTGCTCAGATATGATTAGTGGGGTATGCGTATACCGTGTGGGGTCTTTTTTTCAATTCGGGCAGGCATACTGGTACCCGTAGACTGCGTTCCTGACCACCTGTCTACACTCGTCGAGGTACTTCAAGCCCCACCCCCGGCTTGTCTTTGACCTCTGCGTCACCGTTGATGGCGTGTACGGATTGTACGGAGAATTCCCCTGCTGTGACAAGCGATGCGCTACATCGTGGCCAGCTGCAGTTTTGATTTACGCCTCTTGTGCCCCACGATGTAATCAGGCTACGTGTCGGAGATGCCAGCGGAACGCCACTACCGAGACGCTCGCATTACGGAGATCTACGAAGGAACGTCGGAAGTACAACACCTGGTCATCGCCGGGAGTGTGCTGAAAGCGTACGAGTAACGAAAACGTGACTGCAGGGCATATCGTACGTTGGCTACCCTCCCGAAGCACACCATGGCTTGTCTGCTTTTGCACCTCAGGCCACGGAGAAAATGTACAAACACGGGCAGGGGTTGAGCGCTCGTTGTAGAAAAATACGGTGCGATCGAAACAGAGATAGAGAGAGAAGAAGGGGCGAGAGGGAGAGGGCGCGCGAGGAATGTACTCGATATCATGCATGGCCGCAGTCGCGGGGGGAAGGGGGAGGGGTAGAAAGGGAGGGGGTGATATCACGGTTTTGTTGCTGCGATTGGCTTCACGACGTATGGCGCTTGGAGCACCACGTGTCGTGCCAGAAAGACGGGTTAGCATGCTGTTGGTCCAACGACCGGCGTCGTCATCTCATCCTCAATCAATTGTGTTGGACGTTTCGGATATACAGCTGTAATTCACGGCATTCCGACTATGAGGGGGAACCGGTAGAGATGTTTGCATGCCGTATGCTTCGTTCCAGTATGTAATAACTCGTTTGGTTTCTCCTCATGCCGGTGTGGATCAGGAAAGACCCGAACCGAAAGGTCGGAAGTCCTTCACGGGTCATGGAACGGCCTAACTTGAACAGTCGGAGCTAGCGTATGATGCACGATAGTGTTTGAATGTTGCTCAAACTCTGAAGCACAGATGTTTCCAACAACCGTCCCCTATTTCTGGAGAGGGGCAATGTGCCGCAGGGGTCTCGAATTCAGCCTGATCTGCGAGGAAGGCGGCAAACGCCCCTAGAGTTGGCTTTCATAATTCAGAATGTTGTTTTTATCGGTGCAGTCTTCTCTCGCCTAGCGGCGTTGTTTCACGGCGTCCTTACGGTGGCCGCCGTTTGCAAACGAGTGGGCTAGCTGACTTCAGAAGGCAGGCATGTTCGCCGATGGGACCAGCGGTATGGTTTTTGGCATATTTATCTCAGCTACTACTGCAGTAGTAGCGCCACTTCGAATCCGAACACATTTTTTCTTGAAAATTAACACAGCAGCACAGCAAGCAGCAGCCTGCAGCTATACCACCCTGTTTGGAACTGTAATGTTTTTTAGCGGCCATGTCTCTACGCAAACGTCCGTACATTTCCGCACATATTTGTTTACCTCAGCAGAACTCTGTCCGTAAATAGAAGACCGTGTTCATACTGCAGTGTTGCCAGTATTCAGACGTTCCTTACACTTCAGCGCGTAGAATAGTGCACATCTTTATGCAAACAGACTCTAATTTGCTTCGGCAATCTCTGAAAGTAATGCAGATTGATGTTGATCGGTCTTGATCGCGATCCCCAGTATAAAAAGCGAAAAGGGGTCAAGTGGCTGACGCTGTCAGCCCGGACGTACAACTCGTATTAAAATAAATCGTTCTGTAGACGGTGCGTGGACAGGCGCCATCATGGTTTCCTAAGAACTATAATATTCGAACGCGAGAGGCTGGAAGGACGACAAGAGGTCGCGAAGGGAAGGGTACAACAACAGCAGCGGCTGTAGAGGTAACGTACGCAGTAGTAAACAACAGTACTTTTCAAATGGCCAGTCCCGCGAAACAATAAACCAGGATTATAGGCGTTATCACCGTAGCACGATGTGCACACTCGCAACGGTCTTCTTGAGCAGGATTCGGGATTAACATGTCTGGGTCCGGTCATTAGTATTTTGGACTGGACTGGTCTGTGCAGCGGTATAGCAGCAGCAGCAGCCGTCTTGCACGCTGTTATTAGGTAGCAGCGGTAGCGCAACATCACAGAGGCAGCAATCAATGTAGTAGCAACCAGAAGCAGCAGCAGTTCCTCGAAAATGCTGGAGAGGCTTCAAAGCTTGTAACCGAGCGGAGGAGGGGGGGGGACTCGATAGGAGATATGTACTCGATATCATGCATGGCCGTAGGCGTATGACCATAGACCCTCGCATCCCTACAATGTCGAGACGGAGCATTTCGGGTTTTTACGGACCAGGCAAACATTGCTTGCACCAAGCGCGAAGCGCCGTGAGGTGTCTGGCGAGTCGCATGAAGGGTAAGCTGCACCCTACTAAGGACCGCTTCTGAGGCGGACTTGCACATGGATGACAGCTTCAATGAGTTGATTTAATTTCCGGCGTAGGCGATTCCAGACAAAACAATGAGAGTACACTGCGTAACTGCCTCTTGGGTGCCTTGTCATAAACCCTACGTGATACGATCGATTCCCTTGTGCGGAGTAGAGGTTTTCCATCTCACACAAATGATCTAGCTTGACGACCAGCAGCTGTCGGTGACCGAAAAAAAAAGGATACCTGGTTGTCTAGCTCACGTAGTGAGTGGCATGTTTTACGGTGTCGTTGCCAAACGACGCCAACACCAAATCTATAGAATAGGAGGGGGGGGGAGAAGGTCACATACTCGTGGCTGGTCGGCCGTGGTAGCGAAAAGGAAGCCTGATGCCCCCCGGTCGGTCCGAGTGAAGGTACCTATCCCCTTATACCCTCGCGAGAACAACACCATCTAGATACGAACGCTATTATTTCGCTGTTCAGGCGCGAAACAAGAAAAATATTTGTGGTTTCTCAAAGCCTAAAACAGAACTCGTGGCGTCATCTTTTTACGTACCTCGCTTTAGTTGGCACCTGTCCTTGGCTCAAATGGACAGGTGCACCTGTTTATGGCTTTTGCTCAATCAGATAGGATGCCCTGCGATCAATCGAATACCTGGTACTGCACTCGAAAAGCCCAATCAACGCGACAACAAAAACTTGATCGAATGCAAGCGTTATCGCAATCGACAGTCGTACCACGTCGTACTTGCGAAATAGAATCGTACCCACACTAGTAGAGTGTTTCGATAACCCCCAGTCCAAAAATGAAAAGGATTTTGTATTTACATATTATGCACCTGGTACCAGGTACGTATACAAGTAATACAACAGCCATACAAGGTATCTATGATCCCTGCCCTTCAAGTCGTGCATACCAGGTATATGCTTCCCCCATTAGAATCGTCGAGCCTGTAGCTGCCCCTCGGGTCGCGCATACTCCCTTTCATCCGTATACTGGTACTCTAGCTGCTGTACTTCGAGGCCTTCGTCTAGGGTTACCGGCATTGCTCTATGCGCAGCCCTGGCCGTGTGTTGACTGTCTGTCGAGGTCGATCGGTTTTCGTACTGCTGTAAAAAAGTGCTTTTTGCCTCTCATGAGTCCAGTATAGTTACCACTTTTCACTACTTTTGACTGTTTTTGTAGCAGTACATCCACCTTGCTTTTCTGAGTGTATGATTTACCTGCAATACAAGTAGTAGCGTATACTTACAAAGTATGCTTGAGAAAATGCTGCCGCAGGTACTTCCTACACTCTCGCAGTTTTCAGGGGTCATGTGCACCTGATACTGCGACTACTCGCGGTATTTCGAGGTTCTGCAGTATTAATAGTAGTAGTTTGTTATTCATCTTGCCGTCCGACAATGTGCGGCATGATCTTCAACAATGATCGCTCACAACTTTCTCGAAAGACTGTACTATAAATACTATTATTCCAGATATACTACTGTGCATACTTTCGGGCTTGCACGAATTCGAGGCTCTCGCTACTGCTGCTGTCGCGGATACTCTCCAATGTGCTCCAAGTATCTCGGGGTTCTGTACCACGGGTACTGCGACTACTACAGTAGTAGTAGTGTAGCAGTAAGTCGCCCGTTGGTGGCGCTTGTATTACCTCTTCTGCGACCCTCAACATGCCCAGTATATGCTTCGAGTAAGACGTATACTTTGAGCGTCTGTGCATCGTGCCGACAATTTCTCAGACCTATTCTTCATCACAAAACACTCCCAGATAGTCCCACGAGTGGGAGTTAGCGCAAATTACTCTTCTTGCTGGGGGCAACTCGAGTACTTGGCACTTGCAGTCTTTCAAAATATTGTGCACTGCGAGGAATAGGAGTGCTCCGATACTGCGAGTACATACTCGCCTGTGGTGCTCTCGGGGCTCGGTACTGTACTCGCAATATTTCGGTCGCCAGTACTGCAAGACTCTCAGTACTCTGATTACGATTTTCATCTCGAGCATTTAGCTGTGAAACTTTATGTCACCCTGAGCATCAAGTACGTAACATTTTTTGGGGGGGATATGTCTCAACTAGGGAATAAAAGGCCCTCCCGCTTCCACGGCGGTCGGGCCAGACTCCCCTAGATAACATAGGAGCTATAATAGGTAAGCCATTACAAATGATGGACCTTAATTGTGACCCCGTGCTCTAAATTCATGAAAATCACGTTGTGAATCACTTTTGAACGACCTCAAAAGCGTCAAAATGATTAATTGTGCAATAACAGGTATTTTTTTGATGTGCTCGCTCTCTCTCCCTGAAATCTCACACTTTTTTTTTTCTGTCTGCCCCATTCATTATCTTCGCCCTTCTTCTCTCTCTATTCCTCTTCAGTCGTAACTCAGATCCGGGGTCACTAAGTAGGCTCTTCTCCCTCCTCCCCACTACGGTACTTGCCTTGCATTTTTATCGCGAGAAGATTTCAGCACTTTGTTCCCTCGTCGACTTGCGTCGGATTCCGCCTACCCACGCAACGAACGCGCTCTCAGCACTTGGTTCCTTCATATTTTTTCAAAAAAAGTCTCACCACGGTGGGGTTTGAACTTGGGTACCAATACCAGTGGTCTTTGAAGCTGACAACTAGTCTACCGAGGCGACCACGGAGACTGTATTTGCCATTGGTTGCAGCAGTACGATGGAAGACAACTCGCGGGTATTACGATAAACGCACAGCAGAGGGACCGCACTCGGAGTATCGACTGTTTCCGTGTCGGGAAAGCTTCGTACTCTGAATGCTGAGACTATTAGGGTGTTCGCGACCTGAACATAAGCATTCTGCATTATAACCGGTCTGGGCTATTCGCGACTAGGGGCGCGGCCATATTCGAAAGCAGAATTCGGAATTAATCGGAATAAGTTCCGAAATAGATAAAAAATCAGGATTGCCGAAGGATTGCCACCCACTCAGGACGTTCTAGCGCGCCCTAGAGAGCCAGCGACGACGCCCCACGCATCCCAATGTGTAGGATGGACTCACCCCGAGGTATGCGCGCAAAAATGAACCCAATCGGCCACGAGCAGCGCACGGACGAAGCATCTGATAGATGTGTGTGTTTTCCCGCACTCGGAAAAGAGCTCAAAGGGTGAGAATTCTGCAAAATGAAACTCGTTTGGACGTATTTGGGCTCAACTCCAACTTGTCGGACACGGGACGGAGAAGAGCTGCCGCACGAAGT
>JBBMHQ010093494.1:0-10489 GCA_037834295.1 Postelsia palmaeformis | reverse complement strand
AGGGGGGGGGGGGGGGAAGGAGCGCCACTACCCGGGCCGCCAGCAGGTGTTTAAAGTTTCTGAAAAGGCGACTCCGGGGGCTCACGGGAGAGCAGGACCTCGACAGTGGGAAGAGATCGATGCAGCGTTGCCACCCAGCGTATGGGGACGGTCGGGGCAACTCCTATCAGCAGGGCGAGAACGGTGGGGCACGTAACACACACCTCGGGCAGACAGATGATCGATTCCCACTCGCTTGATGATCCAGACATTTCAGGGCAGATATATAATTTATTCCTGATCTGTGTGATCTGTATGATCTGTATGATTTAATTCATGTTGCCGGGTGGGAGCCGTACATTTTGCATGCTCTAGGACATGTTGCCTAGAATGGATCTGTACTATATATACATATTCCGGACAACACTTCACTGCGGCAGGTTAGATGCCCTATCGTAGAACGTGGTCTGTCCGAGGTGTCAATATCATCGTGGCTAGCGGGAAAATGTGCACAGGCTAGAAGGCGTGCAGGAATGCTTCTATCCCGTCGCGTCGCGGGGTCGGTGGCTGTTCGGGATCAACGGGCGCCGGTCGACCGTGCACCAATAATCGCGGCACAACTCGGAGTGGCTTTTATTCAGTTCTACCGGTAACTTCACTGCCGGCAGGGCAAGAGCGGGGGGTGGCTTTCTCTATAGGCACGAGTGCAGTTGAGGACCCTTGGCGCGATCAACCGTACCGAAAGGACTCCAGCACCAGACAGCGAACGGAAAACGGAGCTGGAAACCGGTCGCTATGAGCAGCGAGGGGCAGAAGAAACAGCACAGAGCACAGATTATGCAACGGACGTATCGGTAGTTGCATCGCCGGCAGGGCGCGGGCAGGAGAGATACTCATCCGGTATGGATCCGGCGTGGATGCAGTCGAGGACTCTTGGTACTATCCCGGTGCCTGAAGGTCTCCAGCACAGCGGACAGCAACCCGGTCGGAGCTGGAGACCTGCTGAACTGACTCAATTCGCCCCCTGCAGATATATTGAGACAGACAGCGTCGGTATGGTTCTTGGGAGCATCCATCGCCGCGGCCACGATGATCGCGTTCGAGACAACCACTCACCGTCCCCTATGAGCGCACACCCGGCTGGAATTCTGAGGCATCGGCAACGGCATCGGCAACGGCCTACGTCACCCCCATCGCGGGCAACACATCAAGTACGAGCAGCTGTTCTGTCCAGGCAAGCAACCACCGAACAAACAGCACGGGATAGGTTGAGTTTCAGTCGCTTTTGGGGTGAGGGTCAGGAGTAGGCTCGTCGGGCAGGCGAAGTCTGTCTTCTGTTTCTCGGTCACGCGGCGCTTTGCCACGATGACGCTGCGAATTTCATCAGCCCAGCAACTCTCTCGCCGCAGATGATGAGGCCGGCTATCCCAACACACGGCGACCGCGGAAAGAGGAACGATGCACTCGGCGCGACCGGTCGGAGAAATTTCGGGTGGGGAGGAGGGAGTTACACAGGTGGCCTGGACCCCCCGCTGCACAGTGTGGGCGTAAAGAGTCCTTGTGGAGACATCGAACTTGTAGCACACCACTTGGCGTACCGCATTGAGACCTTGTCGACACCCTATATTTGCTACATTGTTTAATGGATCCACGAGGATGTTTTT
Organism: Postelsia palmaeformis; assembly: GCA_037834295.1. Classification (NCBI taxonomy): domain Eukaryota; class Phaeophyceae; order Laminariales; family Laminariaceae; genus Postelsia; species Postelsia palmaeformis. The sequence continues at coordinate 8,846 of JBBMHQ010093494.1, read as the reverse complement.
ACGAGTGCATTGTGCAAGAGGTACTTTACCCTCGACACCCGATGAGCCAGCTGGTAGCGTAAGCCGAGAGAGGTCCCCTCGTGGATGGGGGTAGAGATGGAAAGAATCCACCGTTCCGTTCGAAAATGCTACAATGCACCGCTAATGTCAGAGAAGTTTCCCGGGTCGTCGAGTGCCGAATATTCTTAACGGCAGCCGGTGGCAGCGCGCGAAAGATGGCAGGGCGACTCATTTTTACGAGGACACGGAGCGCGCACGAGGGAAGCTGCCTTGGCCAGCGCGAGTAATGGCACAATGTGCAGAAGGGGCCTCCAGCCCGTTCGCCGTCACAGCATATTGACCCGCCACAACCAGCGACGACAGCGGTGCCACTGTCGCAGTCGCAGGCGACACGACTAGTACCGCCATCGCCCTCACTGTCACTCTATTCCGTGTCGCCACCGCTGACTCTTTCGTCATGAAGGGCTAGGTCGCTCACCATCGTCGTCAGCGTCGGCGCAAGCATCAGTTGTGGTACCGCTGCTGCCGCCGCCGCGGACGTCAGACTCACTGCTTTGGCAATTTTTGCCGACGGTAATGAGGGGGCCATCATCGGTTGTCACAGCCATCGGAGGGGGCTCTTGTTACCCGCCAACACCGACAGCACGGACCTTTCGACCTCTTTCCCACCTGGTGCCCGCCACCAGATTGCCTAAACTTCCCGACATCATCGCTCCTGCTATCGCTGCCAACAGTTGCTGGAGTTTTTCTTCCTCGCCGCAGCCGCCTCGGTCGACCGCTGCGTCCGAAGGCTACTTGCCAGGTACCTTGACCCTTTTACAACAGATACTTAGTATATGACTTTACTTCCAAGTAATATGTTCGCAAAACAGGAGTGCAATACTGAAAGTGTATACGGTACGGCGAGTTTACTACCGGGTCTGAGGGGAAGACTGAGTCATCATCTTCCTACTGCCGCTGCCTAAATACTCAGGGGCTACTATAAAAACGGTAATCATCTTGAGGGACAGAGTAGTGCTTCGCAGCACATCTTACACAGCACCTGATGAGGCCTATCATGACGACCTCGTCGCCCGCACGGAACCGGAGCCTCGCCAGAGACCACCACGTCCCACTCCACTGGGTCACCCCTCTCCCCGGCCACCCTCTGGATCGTTGATTGCTATCGCTGTTTGCCTTCATTGTCCGTCGTTGATTGCTATCGCTGTCCGTTGCTGTTTGATTTCGGTGCCTGAAATCGATGATACCTACGCCATCTTTCAAACTAGCCACGGCCGCAAGCCACGAACCCAAAAGGCGTGACAGGTACGGCAGGGGCATAGCCGCAACAATACCAAAAGTGCAACGACAGAAGTAGCAACAATGATGCCGACAGCGGCAAGCTCAGGGGGAAGACATACAACGAGGAGAGGGCCTTCCGTTCCCCACCGCACTATCACTTACCAGCGATGAGCCCACAAGCCTCTCATATCCACGCCTGGCTTGGCGTTGCCAGGTATCGCCCGCGGAAACATCGTCACGAAAACATTGGGAGGCGCAACGACGGCCTCAACCCGCCATCATGGCTATCGCAGCCGGTTGTGCCAAAAGGCCAACGGGAGAGAGCCCATGGTAGTGTTCGACCTTGGAAGCGCCACTCTTACCGTTACGGGCAGGACCACCGACGGATGTCACGAGTGAGCAGCAACATCACATGAATTAGCTAAACTTGCGGCGTTTGTGTCGACACACCCTGATCGAATCCGCAGGTCCTTTGATGCGGGTGAATCCACACACCGCCTCCGCCTGGAGTGCAAGGTGGAGGGCTATGCTAGGTTCCGTGTCAGGGTGAAGTGCTATGCTAGCTTCTGAATCACGGCATGCGGGACCCACCCCTCATTGCCCGTTGTGTCGAGGGCCAATCACACTCGCCGTAGCCAGCCGGTGCGTAGGCGCTAAAGGACCGAGGTGAAGAAGTGGCGTCCGCGGCGCTAGACGTAGGCAGGCGAGTGATACCGGTCGGTGAAAACGGGAACCCCTCGACCAGTCGCGAGAACGGTCGAACCTGGGGTAAACGAATGATATACAACATCTGCCATGGATTTTGGTGGAGGACGCATCGGTTTCGTACATGTGGCCTGCTCGTGTTGTCTACACCTCTGGTGCACGTCGGGATTCCTGGGTAATGCACAGTGTGTATTGGCACCCTTGTTGCCAGGGCCGTCCAAAGCAGCCAGGGACCAAGGCACCATGGGTCCACCAAAAGCATCCCCACGGAAGCATCACGAAAGCCTCACGGAATCAAGAGGCACCATGAAAGCACAACGAAAGACCACCATGGAACTCCCATGAAAGCACCATGGGAGCCTTGTATCCCCTATGAATGAATCACAGCCGCACCACGGGAGCACCACGGCGACACCGTGGAGACAGATCTTTCCGGAGAACACCTTTGTCCATGCTGTTGCTGTTCGGTGTTGATGGCAACCTCCCCGTCCTGGAACAGATGGATAAAACGCTGAAAGACGATCGCATACCCTGTGCGAACGGAACGCTCTTTGCGGATATGTCAGTACCAGGTATTACGTTTGCCATCCGACCATGTGTATATGTAGCATCGGCTTCAACGTTGGTCACTCACAGAAGCAACAGCACGGAGGCACGACGGAGGCACCATGGAGGCACCACGGAAGCAACACGGAGCCACCAAGGAATCGCAACTGAGGCGTCAGTGAAGTGCCACGCAGGCACCGCGAAAGCACCATGGAGACACAACCTGACCATAGAGGTGCCACAAAGACACCACGGGCGCACCATGATGAGTTCATCGTGTCTCCGTGGTACCTTCGTGGTGATTCCGTGGGGCCTTCCATACCTCTTTGGCACCCCCGCGGTGCCTCCATGGTGCATCCGTGGTGCTTTCAAAAATGTAAATTCATTACAATGGGGGCTATCGTGGTGCTCCCATGAGGAATTTCGTGACTTCATGGCCCTTCAAGGGTGCTGCCATGGTGCTGCCATGGTGCTGCTATGAAAATGACCTACCTGCATAAATCAACATGAAAGCGAAATAAAAGTACTGGAATAAAAAAGCTGAAGACTGTGCTTCATTGGAAATTGTGGAGGACATAGCCGTCATCGCCTGGATACAATGCTTTTCTTGGAGCAGCTTCGTGGAATTAGCCATTCGGCGAGCGAAGCGAACCTGGGCACACGGCGGGGCAGGATCTCCGCCGCTGGGAGCCTTAATCGGGAGACAAAACGCACCTCTGGTGCTGTTACATTCAACACGCGGCACCTTCGAAGAGGAAAGGCGGATGCTGAGTGAAGTACATCGACTTTGCATCGCCATCCAGAACGAGCTCTGTGCATGACCCATGAGATTACAACACCAAGGCACCGGTGCTGCTTATTTATAAGCCTCAGCCTCGTTTGCCCGTTGTGCGTCCTACAACAAGCGGAGGCGGCGGTCGCTGGCCGAGACGAAGAAGATCGATTGGGCGGGGTTAAGCGTGTCTTCGGAATCAGGTCAGCCTTACGGTGGCACTGGCTGTCCCCTCGGTGAACTACTTGCCTCGGCTCCACGCGATAAGTCGACTGTGCAACTCGCGCGGGGAACCCATGCATCGGAGCCACGGGGCGGCAACACTGTGGCCATTGCTGGGTGAAAAAAACAACAACAACGAAAAAACGTCGGGAGGAAAAGGTATGAGTGCAAGTCGAATCCTAGCGACACCAACTACAAAGCGAGGTAAGCACACTCGACCTCTGCTGGGGCCCCGTGTGACTACTGTGGCCGTGTTTTTGAACGACCCTACGTGGGACACTGAAAGACAACCAGGTGCCTGCACCCACTCCTGTGCACCCGCGGTTGGGTGACGAATGCTGGAACGCGCAGAGCGCCTTCGGGGGAGGAGTGAACGACCCGAGGTCCTGCGCCGAGTGTCGTACAACATGACCGGGTGGGAGCCAACGCCCTCATCCGGCGGCCATTGTGTGGAGTTCATCTCTCGCCTAGATTGAGGAGTGATGGTGATCGTGGAGGGGAGCCTTGCAGTTCGTCAGTATTCTCCAGGGGGGGGGGCGCCTGCCACACTCGTCGCGCTACGTAACAACCAACTATTGTTCAAGAAAATGGTGAGGGTTCACGGGAATGATCTAACCTCTATCCTGTATGCCTTGATCTGCGACCCCTTTCGTCTGCCTCGAGGCGTGCCCGGCTACTTTCCACGCCCGAAAGGATGGGAGGGGGCAATCACCCACTATCGTTGATTGCCCGATGTCTTCGAGATACCCCCATCGAACGTTCTTCGGCGTCTTACGACCCGATGGCTGCATGCTAGGCCTAGTGCACGGGAGTTTCTCGTAGTTCTTGACGATGTGCGGGAGCCACTCTTGATCCTCTGGTGCCTGGGTTTCCAAAGAGCGCTGAGGAAAGAGACCGAGCTGCCCCCTTTTTCCATCCGTAGCGCCGGCTCAGCCGGAAGAAGTGCCGGCGATGGACTGAGACCCGTTTGGTGGGGGACTCCCTGGTTCCGGCAGGCGCCCTTGTAGAGCTACGTGTAGCCTTGGTAACGTCAGAAACGGTGATGTCACACATATTCCGTGATTTCACACAGCCAGGGCGCATGGAGACCTCCTTGGCACAACCCAGCGCTGCCTCTACAACTTCCGAAGTAACTGCACCTATACCGAACGATGCAGAAGGGGGGGAACTGGCCGCGAGGGATAGGCGAGACTGACCGCGTGGGTTTGGAGTAGGTTTAGCAATCTGGGCGAGGGACCTTTAGGGATGTTTTTGAATTGAAAATGCGTACGGTGGTCTGCACTTCGGAATCGTCGTCCTTAACTGAGAAAATTCCTGGTTCGACGCAAACGCGACGCAGCCGCGTTTGTGGCGAGTTTTAGCCCATTGTGGCTGCGGTTTGGGGTCAGGGTTAGAGTTAGGGGTTGGGTTGAGTCTTCGCCCGTTCCTTGATCCCAACAGGAACCAAAACACCTGAACAGCCTTCCAACCCAAAGATCCCCTCTCCCAGATTGTTATGGGACCTCTGGGTTTGAACGGAGGTCACGGGCGGCCAGCGCCGACCGAAAGGTCGGCGCAAGCCAGGAGCGATTCTCGGGGTCTCAGGATAACACGCTATCCCGGGCACCAACCGAATCGGAAGAAAGTAGGCAGGAAAGCGTTCTCCCTCCGAGATGTATCGGGCGCAACTTAGGGAAACGAGGGGAAGCGCCGATTCCCGAAGAATCTCTTACTGGCGGCTCGAAAGGTGCCGAAACACGTCAGCACACGCGATACTGATAGGTCCACAGGAGGATGCAACACATCTACCGACACGGGGTGAACGCCATTGTCTGGAGGGTCCAGCTTGGCGTCGGGTGCGGCCCTGGGCAACGTACGGTGGCCCTATGCATTTCTTCAGCGCCAACCAAGACGGCGTGTGGTGTGTGGGAGGAAGTCGAGCACCGGCACGGTGTGCACGCGCGGTGGGTGATGGACGGTATAAGAAGCGGTGTGTCGTACCCTCAGCTCCCCTGCGGCACACGTATAGCCCGATATGGAAGACGGAAAGCACGGGAGGCAACGGTTTAGTGGAATCTAGAGGGACCGGTTCAGAGAAACACTGGAGGCAGACGTTCGGGACGACCTTGGACCCCGCGTTAGGGCAGTATCTTACATACCCGCCGCAAGATCCATGTTCACATAGGAAACCCGGGGGTGTATCCCGGATGTTCCCTAACTGCCAAAGGCCGCGGGACTCGAAGGAAGGCCCGAAAAATAAGGAGCATGGACGACGGGAAGGGCTCTACTACTCGTGGGATCAAGACACGTTGGGGATAGCAGGACCATTAGATGTTGTCGCCCTTTCAAACATCCCCAAATACGTCATCACCGTCTTAACAAATCGCAGCCGGGTCTAGATTTGCCCATACCAAGCTTCTTACCCACGTGTTTGGCCCCTGAACCACGTCCTTGGGGCGCATAAAAAAAACAGACACTAGGAGACGCCGAGATCGTCCCTAAAGGACACAAAAGTTTTGGTACACCCAACGAGCCCTGCTGCTGCATTCACCAGGCGTCTGTTCAATGCGGTGACAAGTTGATTGATGACGTACAGTAGTTGAGCACCAGCATGTCTCGGGGGCCCAACCCACAAAGCCACGGATGCGAAGCACGAGAGAACATCGTCAGCATGCCGCCATTCGGGCGGGACGCCGGTAACAACACGCGGTGTTCTCGTGAAACCACGCGAGCCTGGCAACAACGTGACACAGGAGCGGGTAAAAGCAAAAAATTCCGAAAAGAGACTGCACCTCCGTCTTCGAGTAGACAGCGGTGGCGGTGGCAGCAAAGACCTCTGAACCAGAGGAGAAGAGTGACCCCAAGCGGCGCCCGGAGGGATAGTTCTGGTTTTCAGATGGCGTTCGTTGTCATCAACTCCCGCAGCGCCTACGCTGCTCGCACCTGAAGTCGATCGTCATGATCGGCTTCGGCCGCGAAAAAGCTTGCCACTAGCATAGGGGCCTGCTGGACGCGGGTCTTCGACGACCCTGGCGCATTCTCGTTGGAGTTCTGGCAGATCTTCTCGCAGTCCACTCTCACTTTCTTCGGGAGTAGGGTGCCGCCCCGTCTGCGTAGGAATGACGCGTAAGCGAGTAATTGCAGCCTGGATTTTGTGGTAGTGCCATCCGTGGCTGGAGGACATGAATCGTGAAGCCAGGTAGTTTTATGTCGAGGTTCCAGGGGGTGTTGGAGCAGGTCGCGCTACGTACGGGCCTAGGTGCACCATGAGGCAAGAAACTGGTCCATCATTACTGCCTGCTCTATCGCGTTTTACTCCGTCGAACACACGACAACGCTCGCCGAGACGGCTACTTGCGTGCCGGCACTCCTACCGTTCATCGCCAGGTGCTAAGACGAAGGAAATGGCCCCGTTTTTTTCGGAGACAGGTTCGGGGGACAGCCGTAAGATCGGCCGTTCGAGTGGGGTGTAGAAAGGGGATGCCATGGGCCCGGCATTATCTTCGCTAGTGCTGGAAGTCATACGTACCTCGATGATGTCAGCATCGGCATGACGAAGATTACACCGAGCTCTGTATTATTTCCAGCACGAGTTGTGCGAAGCTGACATTGCCATTAACCCCAGCAAGACGACCGCTCGGCATCCGAAGGGGCATGTGCCTATGCCCGGAGAATATTTCCCTTGTGAGGGCCATCGGCGTTTGTATCACAGAAGTGAGGTCGGGTAGAGGTGGTTGGCGTGCCCATAGGCAACGACGCATTCACGGTGAATACGTAGCGCCATTGAGGTAGCTCGAGACAGGGGGAGCGAGGCAACTCGTGCGTACACTGCCGCGTGCGCCGGATAAAAGGTCGACCAACCTGATCACCACCAGCTTCATGGTGGAGCGGACCTCGTACATCGAGAGCGTAGAGAACCTGGAGCTGTCCCGTCTCAGAGGGCAGACACTAGCGCGGCGAGAATGGTTCGAAGACTGTTCGAGCTTCACGGAAAAGCGAATAAATCGTCGCTCCTCCAGGACGGATTCCCGGCTAGCTGATTGACGCTACAGCCCCACTAAAATCACCGGCGAGCCTATCCACGGGGGCCGGAAGTTTGCACTGCCGTTAGCTGGACCACGGAAAATATTAGCGTTCATCGGAAACTTGGTGGCGACGGTGCCCGAGGGCCATGCTGACTTCTCCGGCTGACTGGGACAGAAAGTCCGGAGAGAGCTGCGCAATTTGGACTTCTTCCGCCGCATCTGGAGTAGCGTCGGAACGCCTTTACGGCACCCATGGGGTATCCGAAGAGGCGATGACGAATGAATGTAGTCCCGGGCAGCTGGCGGGACAGGACTTACGCTAGCTGCCGGGTGATAGCAGCGCTTCAGAGCAGTCTGATGTAAAAGTGTTATAGGCACACTGTGCCAAAGTTATGAACTCTTTTCGAGGCGCAGTGCAAGTTAGGGAAGCAGGTAAAACGGGCACGGTACCCCAAGGGTGCCTTGCTTTTCTGGATCATTTCCCAGAGTCATCACGCCCGCCGGGTGCGAACGGCGCGCTCAGGAGGATCGACACCAGATATATCGCCAAGACTCAACAACGGAGCCTTCGGGGCGCGGGTGCTATCACCTGGTCGACGGCGATGCCCATGGACTCATCCCGAGTCATCTTGGCCTCGGGATTCGTATCCATGGGGCGGCGTTTTTGGGGGGAGGGAGATATCCTAGAGGTGCCCCTGCTGCGATGCGACGGATGGCAACACGCGTCTTGGCACGTCTGTACAGCCGACCGACCACGTGCGCCGCTGAACCAGCATCTGCCACTTTGGAATAGTCCCTAGTGAATAAAGCAGGACGACTACGTAAAGTAGAAATATGAACCCCGCTGTTGGAAGCAAGCCTGTGCGAAAAAAAAGGAGGGCACAGGCCCTTTCATAGAACGAAAACTGTGCTCAGGCTCTCTCAGTGTTGCGATTGTTGGTGTGAGCGGCAGCAGAGTTATTTGCTGGCAATAGCAAACGTTGTGTGGGTTCTGGACCAAGCTTGAAAAAAAGTTGCCCGCTCGCCGCCCGTCGTGCCGGTCTGATCACTCCCTCTTTCAAACTCGAAATATGTAATCTACGATGGACAGGGCACGATGATGAGCTTGCTGTACCTCTCAATCAACGTAGAAATCTTCGAGCACCACGAGCGTTAGGAGGGCGGGGCGAGCCCGGATCGGCCCACCACGGATCCACACTCTGCTTTCCGGGGTGTTACCGCCCCCGACGCGCCGGCTCCCGAGCCAGCACGCCGGGATTGCACGTCGTGGAAAAGAAGAGTGGGGACTGGACGGACCAAACGGAAAACTGAGAGAG
>JBBMHQ010093472.1:0-10492 GCA_037834295.1 Postelsia palmaeformis | reverse complement strand
ACGGCGGTGCGCCTGACGCTGCTGTTGAGTGATCTGCTTAGGCGTTGGCGTTGGCAGGCGGTACAAGGTTAGGCTTCGATAGAGATGGCTGGCTCTGGATGTTCGTGCACACAAGCACAGATGTACCTGGTATGCTACTGTAGTGACAGCAGAGGCAGATATCGCGCAAGGTTCCGCGAGGGCGAAAGGTAACTCTTCACGTTCCGCTCGGGGGACTTTAGCGCCCCACACCCTGCTACCGGAAACACCATGTTTCGATCGTAGAACTCCCCAATCTGCGATGTATTTACTGTACGTCGTGCTTCAAGCGCAACCAATAGGGGAAGCGGCATCAAGAAGAACTTGAAGTTGAGTCTAACGCCATCATACCGATAGCCCAGTAATGGCCCCCCACAAGCGGTTCTTAGTAAGATGCAGCTCACCGTTCATGCGACTCGCCGGACACCTCACGGCGCTTCGCACTCGGTGCAAGCAATGCCTGCCTGGTCGGTGAAAGCCCGACATGCTCCGTCCCGGCATTGTAGGGTTTCGAGAGTCTATGGTCATACGACGACGGCCATGCATGAGAGCGAGTGCATCTCTCCTGTTGAGTAGACCCCCCCCCCGCCACCCTCCTTCCTTATTTTCGTGCGTTGCCTTGTCCTTCTATGACTTGTCAACGGCCCTGTTGACGCGCCTACAGGTGACCGTTAACGACCCGGAGGCTGCGACCGTCGTGGAAAACCAAGTGGCTAGACACATATGGTGTAGCGTGGTGAGGGATTACAGCAGCAGTATATTTTGACCGCAATTGCTGTGGTGGCCAATAGACCTTTGATTGGCCAGTTGCCGACCCGTTGTTGGCATTCTGCAGCCTTTTGCAGACCCATGGTTGACATATTGTAGCACTTTTATAATGTTATAGACGTGCAGTAGACCCATGGTTGATATGTTTTAGGCCTATCGTAGACCTGTTAATGGTGTTGCCCCGTTGTGACGTTGTAGGCATGCTGTATCCCCAGGGTCTGGCGTATTGATACCATGGTCTGGTGTGTTGGAACCCGTGACACGGTGTTTTTGACACCATGGTATGCATGGTTTGTTGATATCATGGTATGGTAACATTGATGCCATTGATACCATGGTTTGGTACAGCATTGATCCCATGTACTACAATATCCTGTGTAACATTGCACATATTCGTATGAGTAGTATGCATATTGTGATGTTAGTGATGATACGCACTGCTGTATATATGTGGTGCATGGGAGGAGAGACAGGTGGTGGACTGCAAGGAAGACCACGACACCATCATCAGGGCGTTCAGCCACGAGAGGCGCTCGATCAGCGTTCTCGTTAACCAGGGAGGCGGGTGAGTCTGGAAAAGAACGAGCTGTTTGCACCTCCTGCAGAATGCACAATCACTACCGTTCACACGTTTTGGCGGGAAAGTAGATGGAGCTATGATATGTCAAGAAAGGGCAGGGAAGTAAAGCAGGATTAAGGCTCTTCTAAGAGAGGAAGAAAATAATTTGCCGGGAAGGGACAAAAGGAGGCGTTGTTCAAGTTGGAGCTGTGAGAGGCCAGAGAGGTGCCAATGAAGCCCGCCGAGGAAAAGCAACGGAAATGAGAGGCTGTGCCAGATGTGCCAAGTAGGGTAATGAAATTTAGGGGGAGATACGTACGTAAACATTTGGGTGGAGTCTGCCAGTACAAGTGACCTGGTTAGTCGCGCTCGTGCTGGCTGAGAGCATTAATATTCGATTGCTGTTGTTTTTGGGGTTGGTGTTGCCTTGGTTGTTGTTCGGGTGCTCTGTAGGTGCTGCTCCTTTTCACCCCGACAGGCTACTCGTGAGGGGTTCAAGTCCTCGCGCTCGTGAGACGGCGGTCAGCCATTACGCGCAACCTTCCCACCTAGCTCTTACGAACCCAATAACTGCTGCTGCCGCTACTACTGCTACCGTTTCCACGGCTGCTACTGCTTCTCACGCTGTTGCTTCAAATACTGCTACGTTTATTACCTGATATTGTATTACTGTAGCTGTTCACTGCTACTGCCGCTACTATCACCACCACCTCTACAGGCCTGTTTTTGTGTTCGTCTCCACCCGACGTGCTAACTACAGTAAACCTTCGCGTGCACCGTGTACCACATGGCTGGGTATGATGGCACCATGGCACCATGGCACGATACGATGGCAGGCTTAAGCCCCGACAGCGGATGTTTTCTCCGGCCGAGATGGAGCGCCTCCGGGAGGCGGCGGGCGTGCGAGGGTTCGTGGATGACTTCGTCTCGTGCCCGGACACCATCCGACAGGTGAAGGGAGGCAAAGTACTGTGCCGGTACTCGTAGGCAGAAGGAGCAGTCTCTCTTCATCACTCTGCTCGGAAATGTAGAGCCACCCTGTTCGGAAACATAAAAACTCTCTGTCCGGAACTATAGAGCCACTCTATTAGCAAATATATAGGGTGCGTTTGCCGTTTAGGGCGAATGTCTAAACGTATCTGGCAATATTTATTGCCGTGTATCAGCGCACTCATTCCCGTATCAAAACATTAAGCACTCTATATTCCGGTACAGAGTGGCAGGATTATTTTCATATATATGTCGGTGTGGACGTGCTGTTTTTTCTCTGTATACAAAAACAGTAGTTTTTACAAAAACAGTAGTTTTTGCCAGCCTGCAGCAGCTTCACCACCATGTATAAATACGTGTGTATCGCCGTTTCGCCCGTTGTTGTTGTTGCTGGCTCCCTCCCGCCTGTGCTGGCCCGGCCCGACAAGATGGACTGTACCGTGTACCTTATCACACGTGTGATTATGTAAGACACCCCCTTGTATATCGTATATCACACGGGTGATGAGATAGAGATAGCACATGGGTATTCATATAACGCACGGGTGATAAGATAACACACGGGTGATGAGATAGCACACGGGTGATAATATAACACACGAGTGATAAGATAACGCACGGGTGATGAGGTAATGTACGGGTGATAAGATAACACACGGATGATAAGATAACGCACTAGGGTGATGAGATAACACACCCCCTGAGAAAGACTTCCTAGCCAAGTTTATCCAAACCATGCCTTAAGGGGGGCACACACAACGAGAATGCCGGCTCTGTAAATATCTCGTCAAGATGTTTCCAAAGACGCGTCGCTCGGCGTTTACACTTTCCTCATCGTCGAGGGAACCAGCTACAGTCTCAGTGACAATCGTCCGAGGCGATATTAACATTGTCGTGTCACACGTGTCATGCGGGTGAGATAGCTGCGACAGAACGGTTGAAATGTGCTTGGCTCTTATACAGTAGCTACCATAACACCGTAACCGTACGTATGATAGCACCGACCATGCAGATGGTTGACGTAAGTGAAGAGTCACTTTGGACTACCGCATAGCAGTCGCTAAGTCGAAGTTGGTAATACCGTAACCACTCGTACTGGCGAAAAGCGCAAGCTACTGCCGAAGGGCACATATTGTTATGATGGAAGCATATAGAGTGCAGCAGTATCAACCGCCGATGTAGACTCAACTAACTTCGACTGAGGGAGAGGAAGCCGGCTTGGGCCCTTGGGCGACAGTATCATGTCCAATAGCAGTGCGGACAACAGCAGTAGAGTGTCCACATGTATTGTCCTCCAGCTGTCGTATCGAACGGTGCTGGACGGTGATGATATATGTATGTGTGTTTCCCGATAGTTCGCCGGTGTCACATCATTTTTCCCAGCTTCGAATGCTCATACGGTAGTGTTTTTGCGTACCGTACGTATTTTATTTTTCATGTTCGGTGGGTTTGGAGTCCAGCCGCCCCTTCTCATTCCCCTCCTCCTCCCTCCCTCCCTCCCTCCCTCCCTCCCTCCCTTCCTCCCTCGTCCTAAAACGCAGTTGCTGCGCAGAAACTGTAATATCGACCGAGTTTTCCTGGGCAGCGCCATCACCCAGAAAAAAATCTCGTCCGACCCGACCTTCCTGCCCTCGCTAGGCAAGCCTGTTAACGGCACCCCAATGGGCTCCACCATCTACGCCGGCGGCACGCACGGGGCATCGGGGGCAGTTGCCGTCGAGCCTCTGCAGATTTACGCCACGAGGATCAGCCTGTACGGGCGACGGAATGCCTCCGTGAGGGTTTCGGAGGTGAGAAGAAAGACAGATTAGATGCCCTGTTTCTGACATAAGTCTGTATATCTTCCCTTGCCGACGTCGAGGAGTACAGTGAACATGTTGTTGCTGTTGGGTTCGCTCCTGTCAATACCTCGAATGAAATCCCTTGCTGACATCACCCAGCATAGATACGAACATTGAACTAGAAAATGCAGAGGCTTACCTGCTTATAATGGTACATTTTAGGAATGTTAGCGAAGCAGGGTTATAATCAAACAGGAGGGGGGTTGGAAAGGGGTGACCTCTTTTTCTTTCATTGTTTTTTTTTCAGGAGATGTGTTCAAAAGAATATATATATATATATCATATATATATATATTCATTTTTTCATTCTTTTTAATCATCACTTTCACCTTCCAGCCTAGTTCGTAGGAGGTGTTACCCTCGACGCCCTTCTGGAAAAGACGCGGACACAGGCGGCGACTTTTTCCCCCCCCGGTACGTACCTTTGTTTTTTATCGCGCATAGGGTCCAGCTTGCCCACTGCTCGTCGATTTTCATCGAATGTTAGCTACTTCACGCGCTCACGTTGCAGCTAGCCAATTTCTGTTATAGAGGGAAAAGTCCTTGAGCATGCACTCGGTGGGACTCGAACCCCCGAAATTGATCTAGACAGGAGCGCGGGCTACCCATCAAGCCACCGGGGACGCCGGTACATATATAATAAATAATATTTGAATATATATATGTACGGGTAAATATTCCTTTCAAACCCACCAACCAGCGATATAATGTTCAAACCTCTTGAGTATTGAGTATTGCGTATGTCGCGGACGATTTGTGCAGACGAGGCCGGCGCAGGTGGTGGGGAGAGGGGTAGACAAGGACGCCGTGGACGCGCAGGAAGCGGCGAAGGAAAACCATGGACGGATACTCAGGGCCGCGGGGGAAAAGCGGAAGAAGATCAGCGGCATAATCAAGTAGGTGGTTTCGCCGTGTCCCCTAACCCGTTATCGGAAGATCAGTCCGTTGGTGCGTGGAAACCCCCCGAGCTCTCGCGTGTGAGATGATTGAGGGGTCGTTTTACGGTTGAACGTGTGCATGATTTGCGTTCGACAAATATTGCGTCGGGGCGAGGAGCACCCCGAGCTCTGTGTGCGGGATGACCGAGGGGTGGTTTCCACCCTTGAACATATGTTTCGGAGGGCGATACGAAAAAGTGACGAACGCTTTCTATGGCTGGTTGAAATGAAGTGCACGACGTTCCTGTAACCTATTATAGTCGATTGCTGTTCAATGAGAGCACTGGATAGGGGTGCCCTTTTTCCAATGTTTTGTAGTACGAGGAACAGGTACAGCAGTACGTGTTTATTATTGCTGTGAATCTTGGGTATATTTTAACCTCTTGCAGCTGCACCCATGCTGAGGGCCGAAGTACCTAAGATTTTTCTCTCGTGCATTTGGTCTCGAGAGAATTTTTGTGATACCACGCACTGATATCATGTTGGTATTTATTTGAACGTTACAGCAGTGTATACAAGGTTTCCCCCTCGGGATTGGATTGAGGCTGACTTCAAGCCCGGGTCTGTCGGAAGCTGAAGAGGGAGAACACACCAGGTGTTCGATTCTCGCCCCAGCTACCGCTGTGTACTCGTACGTAGCCACCGGGCAAGAATAAAGAAGAAAAATATTAAAAGCTTTCGAAAGCTGAAGAAAAGTAGGTGCATGCGAGACGAGCCACCGGGCACGTAACATTGACCAGCCCGAACAAGTTGATAGCTCTTTACGTATCAGCCGCCGCCGAGATTTAAATGCATGCTTCGTTTCGCTTGCCTTCCTCCCCCTCTAGTTCAATTTGTATGTGTCTCTTGTTGTCGTTGTGTATTTTCTTAGTAGTTTGTTGACTTTTGCATGCTTCTGGGTTTTTTTATAGTTGTAACGAGGGCATGATTCCTCGTTTTCTAGGCTTGGTGGTGCGCGTCGGTGTTTTTTTTGTTCTACTTCTTTGTTGTCCGTCGCTCCCTCCCTCTCTTTAATGTCCTGTTGTTGTACCTGCTGTACAGTAATATCTTACTCATGTCCCCCCTCCCCCTTGAAAAAACGCCCTATAGGCAGCTGGATGCTGACGCAGAGAAGCTCTCGAACGAGTGCAAGAACGTCGGACAACTTAAGGCCGCCGAGAAAAGAGCGGGCGCGGTGAGAACAAATAACGAGCGGGGGTGCGGTTGCTTTCTGGTATCCTTTCAAGTTGCCTATCGAACGAGAAGGTGGTATAACATTATGTCATCCCAGATATGATACTAAATGCTACCAGGTATAATCATATAGGATACCTTGTACCTGGTACGAGACTAAATCAATTACGGGGTGGTATATCAGGTACCTGGTAGTCACTAAGACCAAACATTGTTGGTAAAAATGGGTAAAGATAGGTCCTACTTACCGTGGCCCCCTGTAATGTTTTTTTTTACTGTACGAATAAGGTATGATGATACGATCGGATAGATCCGAAACAAAATCGTTTTGTTTTTTTCGGCGGTACGATCTTATTGTCCGGTACGTAGATGCTTATTCGGTACACAAATGCTTTGGTTCGGTATCGGCTTATAACACGGGGACGCCAAGAGATGGAGAGCGAAATCCGTTTTTTATTATTCATTGAAAGTTTGATAACTCGGTCTATTCAGCATGATACCCAACACATGTTGCTATCAATATCAATATTTTCCGTTCGTACCGACATTAGTTGTAACCGTCTCCACGTACAGTAGGTACATGACGATATATACGTGAAAATATCTCCTTGCCTGAGTTTGGTTATGTTTTCTGTTTGTAACTGCGGAAGACAGGTTTTTGCAACAGTTCGTAGAGTTATCGTCGCGCGTGTACCGATGGAGAATGTATTAAACGTTTGATCTGTCTGAGACTCTGCCCTGCTGCCTGCGGTACTCGGTATAATAATACATGGTAGCCCTAACCCTAAGCCGAGAAGGTGCTCGATGGCCCTAACCCTACCCCCTTACTCTATCTAAGAGACGCAAATAACCGTGTACGTACATGCCGTCACATCGACGATTCTGGTAGAGGTTGTCGGCATACATATGGTACCTGAGAGGGTGTTGGTATTATTAATAGCGTCTTCTGCAGGTAGTGCGCCTGGTTGTACTTTTCTCGCTTGGGCTGTCCCTATCCCTCGCCGTGGCTTGATGGCACCTCGTCGCTAGTAGAGTGAGTAGCTGTGGTGAGGTAGGGGGTAAATCGCTGCTTGCAGTCAGTACTCCATAGTTGTAGTCTCTCGCTTTGCCTCCAGCCAACGTAAGCGCTGACCCCACACCCTCCAGCCAACCCCAATCCTCAGCCCAAGCGCGACCACAACCCCAGCATTAAACGTAAACCCAACGCTTAGCCTAAGCGCTACACTGTAACTCCGATCCCAACCCTGACGCTAACCCTCAGCCGAACCCTGGCCATAATCCTTAGCCCAACCCTGACCCTATTCTAACCGCAACCCTAACCTCAACTCTCACCTTGGCCCCTACCCTTAGCCCAACAGCAAAACCATAACGTCAACTCTAATGTTATGACCCCAACTCTTTCCTTAACCCTAAACCCAACCCTTAGCCCAACAGCAACCATAACGTCAAAGCTGACCTTGTTCCCAACCCTAGCCCAGCAGCAACCCGAGCCCTGGCTCGATGACGCTATGTTGCCTCGGTTGGCCGGGGGGGGGTTGCGGCTTCAGCTAGATACACCTTGTTGGAGGGGGGGGAGGTGCGTCGGCAGGCCGGCGAGGCTGGTGAAGCGGATGGATAGGCCGAGGAAACTATTGAATCCGGGCGACGCGCTTCACCGTCGCTTCGTCCCAGCCCCGGTTTGCTGTTGTTGTTGGTGCTTGTGGAGGTGGATGGTGGGTGTTTTGTGCGCATCTTGCCGCACATCGCTCGTGCTCTCTCGCCCTCATCTTCGCCGTATTTTCTATGTTTTTTTATTGCCTCGCGTACTGCTCTTTGCTGTGCGCAGACTGTGAAGAAAACGGAGGACGCCATCCGGACCCTAGAGGTGGGAACACTATTCACAGTGCGCTTTACCTGTTGCTTTCGAACTTACGCCAGGTATCATGTTGGTACGCACCCCCCGGTCGGCGCAAAGGGGGGTAGAGAGAAGGGCAAACCCCCGGGTTTACTCCAAGGGCAACCCCACCCTAGCATCCGTAAACGTTCGTCAAGTTCTCGTCTCACCGGTGAAATCGAACTTTTTTATTGTAGTGTACCTATCAAAGTACCGATAGTGCTTTGGTGCGTGCCACTTGCTGGAGGCACAGTCCTCACGATAGCCATCACGAGCGTTTTACGTCATTAGGTGACCATTAGGTGATGTATTTGATACCACAACGGAAAGGCATTGCAGACCATCATCTATAGTTGATGGATGCTGATGGAACCACGTCGAACACGCTCTGCAAACATGGTTTTATTTATTCGCCTGTCTGTCTTTCTGTCTGCCCGTCGGTCGGTCTCTCCACGTCGGTTTTACTGCCTGCTTGCCTGCCTGCCTGTCTGTCGGTTTGTCTCTCCGTCTGTGTCTCCCTTTCGGTCGGTCTGCCTGTCGGTCTGTCCGTGCGTTTGTCTGCCTTGTCATTTCTGTATTGTGCGTGAGCAGAAAGAACTGAGCGAGAACGGAGAAGCCGAAAAAGTCACAAAAATCAACCGTCTGGAAAAAATCTTCATCGAGCACGCCAACAGCGGTCAGTCAGCCAGCCAAAAAAACAACCTGGTATACGTTATCTATAGCCATGTGTGTTGGCAGTGTTGGCAGTCGTAGTGAGTTACCCCTGCGGACGGTCTTAGAACCCATGCACAGCCCATTCATGGCAATTACCGACCATATAAAAGGACGAGCGCGACCTTACCGAGAATATTGACCTCCGACTGAATTGCCGTATGATCTGACACTCAAGATAACACAGCCCGCCCGAGATTTATTTGCGGCGGAATTTTTCTCGAGAAGAAGAGAAAGAAGGGAGGCACGCACGACGAAGATGGCGTCTTATGGAATGACATCGTCGAGATTTGTCGCATGGGCACGTCGCTCGGCATTGATAGCGTTGGTAGCGTTTGCACTCTCTCTGTTGTTGAGAAACGCAGCTTCCTCGATACTCCGAGGCGTGTGTTATCAGCTTTCGTGTCACACGATGGACGACGAGTGCGACGTCACCAAGCTTGGAAAGGTTGTATGAATGTCTAATACTACTAGACGCGTGCCACGATGGCAGTATCGGGGTTTTTTTGCCAGATCCTCCCGGCTGGCGGGGTTCTTCAGCTCAGCAGCTATAAACAAGACGCTTGAGATCCCACCAATGTTTCGCGTGATCACGCCATGAGTCGCTGCACACTTGAAGCCATGGGATTCGTCGCCGTCCTAGGCTTGTTTCAGTTTGTCAAGAGCCAGGTACACAGTTCCTGATTCAAGGAACCTCACCAAATTTAGGCGCCAACCTGCCGCCGCCGCCGCAGCAGCCATTTTTGCTTCGAGCGTGCATGTAGAGTAGGAGTATCACCATGCTGCTCGGGTGTCGGAAAAGTTCTCGCGTCACAATTGGAACACATTTCATACCCCGCAAGCCCCCCCCTCCCCCCCCGGCTACGCCGTGTTTTCTGTTTTTCGTTTTCCGATCCCATTTATTATTTTCTTTTGTTGTCTGCTCTCCCTGCTACTCCTGGTGTGGCCTAGCTGGAATGGTTGGTGGTGTGGTTGGTGTGGTTGGTGTGGCCTAGCTGCAATGGTCATTCAGGCTCGACGTGTTCCCCCCGTACTATATTCAAGTTAATCAAATCCCCAAGGGGGTTGAGTTCCACATCATTACCGTACTTGTTAAAATATACTATAGTCAAAATAATCAAGTGCCAAGGGCTCAAGTTACACTACCACTTTTTGCAGTATTACTGTAGTTTCCATGCAAGTCACTGCTGTATATTTGGCTTGCCGTGGTTAGTGGGTCAGCCAATCTGTTTCGTCTCTCGGGCCGGTGGTCTTGGATAGTGTCGAGTAGTTTTACTCTGTCGGTTTCGGTGTTCTTTTGATGTCCGCCATTTCCGGGGTTTTTTTCAAAGTAATTATTGACGAGGTTGGATTGTCACAGCCGATTGTACGCAAATTTTTGGACCCTCGGCAGTATGTCGCTCTCTCAGAGCTCAGCGTCTGTACGTGCTGTTGATAGAATGCACCACCAACTGAAACGGAGAGCTGTCGCAAAGAGGATGACTCACTCCTGACAACAGAAGAACATCAATTCAAGCCTCCCGCGAGACACAGCAGCTGAAATGTTGCAAAACCGAGCATTTCAGAGCTTTCAACACAAGTATATATATATATACTACTGGAGTACAGCACATGTACCTCG
>JBBMHQ010093450.1:0-10494 GCA_037834295.1 Postelsia palmaeformis | reverse complement strand
ATAGATAAAGCGTCAAATGCGCAAGACTTTATGCCTTCAGAGCGGCAGAGCAGGAGCGAGTATAGATACCATGCTGTTGCTCCAACACGACAAGTACATAAGAGCATGCGAGCGTGCGACCAGCAACACCACAAGTACACAAGAAGAGCATCTCTTATTTTTTGCGATACAGCGATCTCTTGTCAGTCTGTCGTCAAGTACCTTGTATCAGATAGTAAACAGCCGATGACATGTTCTTCATTGGCCAACAGAGCGTCGTCAACTCTCTGACCGCTTGTTGGGGATCTCTTATCCCCGTTCTTGTTTGTGCGCCTCCTCATTGTGTAATGTTTTCTTCATTTTGCGATCCTCGTCGCACATGTCGGTGCTAAAATTATGACTCCGCTGTTGAAAATATATCGAAAATATTGTCGTTGCGGAACTGCTTGTTGGGGGTCTCTGATGTTTCGCGGTACAGATATCTCTTGTCAAACTGTTGTTTACCTCAACCTCAACCGACATGTTTTTCATTGGCCAACAAACCGTCGCCAGCTCTCTGACCGCTTGCTGAGGCATTATTATCCCCGTTCATGTTAGTGTGCCACCGAGAGGCGGATTGTACTTGGTTTAGAAGTTCGGATTGTACGGCGGTCTTATATCTTGATGTGCTGTTGCTGCAGAGCTGTGTGGCTGCTCCTGCTGCATGCTGCTGCAGAGCTGAGCCGTGTGCTGTGCATTTTTGCTGGGCCGGGATGTGCAACAAATGCATGAAACTAAAATGCCAAGAAATTTGCTACCAAATAATATTACAATGAGGCGCGCGATCGCGAAGCTCGGGTAGGGGAAATGTTGTGGTCGATCATTTCTAGTTCCTACGAGCCGAGGCTGTCGGTTGAGTCACGAGTACTGGATGCGCCCCAACGCCGCCGATATTTTGCTGCTGTTGCAGGTGACGGCTGCGAGTTGCGGATTGTACTTGGGTTGAAGGTTCGGGTTGTATGGCGGTGCTATACACGCATTGCTGTTGCTGCAGAGCTGTGTTGCTGCTCCTGCTGCATGCTGCTGCAGAGCTGTGTCGTGTGCTGTGTGCTTTTGCTGGGCCAGAAGGTGCCACAATATGGAAATGAAATGCCCAGCAGCTTGCTACGAAATCATATAAATATGATTGTAATGAGGTAGTGGGAATGGCTAGGGTTTAGTCATTCCCATTGTAATGAGGTGCGCGAGCGCGAAGCAGCCCTTTTTTGTTGGGTTTCCAAGGAAAAAAAAATCTTCGTCATACGAGAGTAGGGTGCCTCGCTCGTAGTTTTTCTGTTTGTGTGTGTCACTGCTGTGCCACTGTGTTATCGTGAGTGATTCAACACTGTTTTCGGCCAAGTTTGTCCACCGCGCTCAACGCTCACACGGCAGCAGCGCCAGTCCCGGCGGGCTTTGTTCACGCGCACACACAAACGAAACCTTCTCGTGCTGGTGCGGTTGGAGTTTGTCCAGAGTTGGTCGAGCTACAGCAGTAGATGCAGCAGCGTCTGTAGGCACACATGGCTGGGCCAAACGAGACCGAAACACACCAAACGGGTTTGTTCTGGAGATCTACCTATTGACAAGTACTCGTAGGCAGACTGTGCCTGTCCACAGCAGCAACGTGCGGGCCGCGTCCTAAGACATGCTGCATGCAGGTGGCGTTCTCAGGCCTATCCTCCTACTACTGATGAGGGGACGGAGAAGCAGGAGGATATTTGATGTAGTGGCGGCATCTATCACAACGGTTGTCTTCTTTGAGTTCTACCTAACGAAACTCAACTTTACGAGTATCCGTACGCAGAATGTGCCTGTCCACACGATACGTCGGTAAAAATTCTGCTGTCACGGAACTGCTTGTTGGGGATCACGGTGCCAACTGGTCTCTCTCGTCACTCTCACCAACTCCAGCTGCGACTTCACAAAAAATATATAAGCTAACTGAGAAGAGCGCTCGAATGCATTCCTTCGAAGGCAATAACAAGACTATGATAGCGCTAAGAAATGAGGATACACCGGGAAAATACTTGGAGGAGATATACGCGGGGTTAAGCGAAGGGGTGGGACTAAAAGCTTATTTACACCCCCAGGAGACTTCGCGAAAATAATGCTAAAACTGCGATGTCGTGTCGGGAGCCTGGACCTGCCAGAAAGAAGAAAGACGTACACCAGTAGCCTGGAGGAGGAATTAGATGCACATGTATGTGTGCCCATGCGGCAAAACAGTGGAGAGTAGAGCTCGCATAGTAGGAGAATCTGAAATGTACAAGGAGGAACGGGATGTGTTAGAAGAGGAAATGAGAAAATGTGAACGAATGCGACATGTAGGAGTTTGATACACTAGATAACAGAAATAAACGGTCTCTATGCTAGTAAACAAATGGTGGCCACAGGCGGTGAAACATGAGGGGGGTGATATTATAGCAGAACGTTTCTACCTGGTCTGTAGTGTATGGAAACTAACAGCGTAGTGAACACCCAAATGTTGAAGGTGTCTCTATTAGGCGCAAAAACGGTGCTCCGTCTCGAAAGGAATGCGTGGTCAACAGTCAGATGATTAAGGCAAGCAACAACTGAGCACGCCGCCCCCCCCTCCATGTTTCGGAGATAACCGGTCGGTAATGCAATCCAGGGTGTGTATTGTCTCGCATACCTCAGGGAATATTCCGCATTACATACATCTAGGCATGTGAGTTGACCGCATATCTCCCTAGTCCACACGTGCAGCGTTCTGCCGCTCCATAGTGTCAAGAACGGCGGTTTTTCTATCCTTCACCTCTCCTTATCCATAAACACCCCAAACAGCCCGCCTTAGGAATTCTACCGCATCGCCCTCCCCCGTTTTCCATTCGGCAGCACCACCCGTGTCTGCCTCTGCCTGCCCCTTGTGATGATTCACATACACTTCGTTTCGTTCTTTCTGCCAGCTGCTGCCTTGCATGGAGGGATTCCACGAGTACAGTACACCGCCTCCGCACCGAGCGTAAACCCCACCACGCTCTGTGTTGCAGTCGTGTGCGATATATCATCAGTGGCTCCTTGAGTCCCTCGCCTGACTGAGCAGCCGACTCATCGGCTTCAACGGACCTAAATACCACCCCCCAACCTCTTCTTGCCACCAACGCACGGTTGGTTGGATATGCTCCCATCCATGAAAAACGACGCCTCCGTCATATTCCCCTAACCTCTGCTCTTCTCTACTAATACAACGCGAACCCTCGGGCACTCTCGGCCATGCAAAAGCAGTGCGTTATAATGACGTGCTCCATTGTCCTGACCCCCGGTTCTAAGACCATCACTGACCCCCAGGTCATTTTGAAATAATATGTGCCTTTTCATCGCGCGCGCTACTGCGTTCCCTCCCCCTGGCCCCTCCCTCCTTCCAAAATGCAGACGCAAGTCTACGATACCACTACATATCATCCAGCCACACCCCTGAATAAAGCTACCGCGTGGGGTCCTCACCACCAGCGGTCGAAATACACTGGGGCACCCACCTTCTGGGTGGTAGATTTAGTCCGCTGGCAGATTACAAGCTTCAATCTCAGCCCCTGAATCCGAATTTAAGCCCCTTCACCTCTTCGGACAGTCCGCCTTGGGTTATTTTTCTCAACTTGAACGTGTAACGCCGCCCAGCGTACGAGGTACTTTCCGGAAGTATAGGATGACATACCAACCCGCAGAAATCGCGTTCGACTTGCATGATCCTGTTTGGACCCCGGCCGTCATCGCTCAGTTGGGCGGTGCTCTGGCAGAGATCCTCAACGTGTTATCGAAGTCCTCAACCGACTCTAACTCCTGGCCCCTGATTTTCGTCAAGCTTTGAGCCAAGATGAGCAGCGCTCCAATCCCGTCTGACTCCTACGGCATCGATGCTCGGAGGTGGAAACTTCGTCTTTACACCCACCATGGAGGCCACATTTTGTGAGAGATTCCCGTCGAATTGCTGATCCTCCGGTCCGTCATCACCGATAACTCCCATCTGCGTGGACGGTTTTGGGATTCCCTTCGAAAACGAACAAAAAAACAATAACGTGCAAACCATTCGTCGCATCCTGATTATCAGCCACGTTACAATCGAGTCTGAGGGCCACTGGACTATGCTTGATCTACAACCAGGAATCCTCGTCTGGAGTCTTGAGCCTCAAACGCCTTCGCCATCTTTTTGTGGGGCACCAATTTCTGCATTGTTTCCGACCACAAGGCGCTCGAAAGCATCGAACAGATCGCGGGGCATGTGGTATAGCGGTTTTTTCAAGGATCCGAGGGTTTCCAGGGAAGTGGATGGGCCTAGAAATCGAAGAAGTGATGCGAAAAACCCGGAGACAAACGCGTGCCCGCACGAAAGGATGTGCGACAGATGCAGCTCATAACCTCTTGTAGCTCCCGCTCCCCACGTAGCCTTATCTGTTACCCTCGGCGCTATACTGCATCAGAAGAGCACCAGTCAGGACAGCGCTTACGATGGCTCACCAACAAGGGCCGCAGGCTGCGTGGTAAGTGGTCAGTCTGCGCATGAACGTGGACAGAGTGTGAGCGTGGCATATACGCCCCGCATAGAGCGGCCCAGAACTTTGGGAAACAATACAAACTTTGGTGTGGAAGCAGGCGCTTGATACGTGGTACCGAAAGGGTCCCAGGGCAGTAGCTCCTATCATAAGTGCTTTGCATTCAGAAATTAATTGTGACTGCTCTGCCACAACTGATATATGCACGCCACGAAACTGTGACACACGACCGGTGCGTGTAGCTGTGGCCGGAATTTTTCACCGCGTACAAGTAAGTGCACTCTGAACTATCGCAAGGGCACTACCAACGCGAGCGCCAAGTTCCTTTCTCGCGTGCTACTGCCCCCAACGGGGCATGCTCGTAGCGGCTGCACCCGCTTAAGTCTTTCTGATGAATGACACATTTTCTCGTTCACTTTCGCCATGCTTGTTCAATTGAATGCACTGACACCCTTCACCTCGAGCGCCGGCCTAGGTAGGCTGCCTACCGCTTTCCCCATATGATTTCCGCCTCTTTCACCATTAATGGACTCGAACGAGGTTTGACGACCCCGATGATCCGTCCGGAGACTTCGTTGCCCGTGTTCTTTCTCAAGTCGCTCTACGAGACTCCAACCGTTAACGTTTTGCCAACAGGTACGTCGATAATTCTCTCGTTGCATCCGAGTTGCAGTACCCGTCGCACCTTTGCGAAATTCAGCTGGTGACGCCAGCCTCGATAAAACAGTCGCTTCTGCCGAGCCTACCCCTCCACTCACTACACAATGACAACGCACCGAATTTTTAGTCCGGTAGTTGGTTAGAGGCCCCTACCTCATAGGCTATCTTCCTGGGCAAAGGTGTGTTGCGCTACTTCTATTGCCACCCTGATTGTCGCCTTCTAGGAGACAGCCGCGTTGTGGTAGTCCTATTTTGCTCTCCCTGTCCCCCCAGATTCTGCGGCATATTTTGTTTCCCAGGATTCCCTGCCCATTTTTGCTTCTCATGAAACTCTCGTGTCATCGGTGTCAGCCGTGCTAGCATTTCGGTTATGCCTGTGGCTCTACCTTATGCTGCCTTCGCATTGTCAGATCGCCTTGCCATCCCTTCTCCCGGAGGGGCTCATTTCGACTTGGGCGCACCTCCACCAAGGGTTATAACCTCTTCCTACGAGCTACATACGGGGTCACAGTTGTGCGACGTCATGACACAATATACCGGAAGACAGAATCCAGACGGACAAGCGGCCTGGAATTTGCGTCAGGAGGCGCACGACGCCGTCATCAACGCCACTCGTCAAGAGCTCTGTTGTAAGCTGGGCAAGTCGAAGATGAACCGGGACCAGGATACAGGCGACTTCGTGTGCACCATGGAGACAGCGCGAGCCCGTCTTCATGCACCTGTGTTGCACTGCCCACAAAACACAAAAACGTCCCGACAGCAAAGCCAATGGAAGCTGCCGTTTTTTTCACGAGGACTGTTCGTTTTTCTGCTCTAGCATCGAACGTTTCCATCGAGCCAAAATTTGGCAGACCGGATATTACCTCCTATGTGCACTCCCGTGAGCGTGCGAAAGCATCGGCACTTTTCGCGTCCTCCTTCGGGGTGAACCTTGTCGCTGAAGTTTGAAAATATGGTTCCAGGCGCTTGAATGTTCGGTTTTCTTGTACTCGTACTCAAGCGTACTTTTCTTGCTGTAGAGCGAGGAAGAGGAACGTAGTCGTTACGATCTCTGGGTTCTTTCTGTTTGTTCTACAGCAGAAAAACAAATACTTGACTACAGCACAATAATTCAAAAATGCAAGCGCCTGGAACCAAATTTTATAGTTTCAGCGAAAAGGTTCGCCCTGAAGGCGGACACGAAAAGTGCCCTTGCTTTGGCATACTCACAGGAGTGCACCTAGAGTCTAATATCCGGTCAGCCAATTTTTGGCTCGATGGAAACGTTCGGAGCTAGAGCAGAAAACTAAAAGCCCTCGTAAAAAAAATGGCGACAGACGTACTTTCATTGGCTTTGTTGTCGGGGGACTTTTGGCAATATCAGTTTTTTTTTTGTGGGGAGCGCAACACAGGTGCATGATGTTGGGGACCATACCCCCCCCAGAAACGAATCGACGACTCTCTACTGAACCGCCTCACGTCTGGGTGCAACTCCATGCGTAGCATCATCGACACAGGGACCGTTAGTTCGGGATGAACGACATCATATCAGCGATGCATCGTATGCACCCGACCCCCCCCCCTCACGTCCTTTACTCCGTCTCGGAAGGGATGCGTGGTCAATGGTCAAATGACTAAGGCAAGCAACAAATGAGTACGCCCCTCCCCCCCCCTCACGTCTTTTGAGCACACTGTCAAATTGCGAGCGGCGATGTGGGCAATCAAACGCGGGGTGCCGTCGGTGAGTAGAGTGGCCCGTCATCAGGAAGGCTGGACACCGTAAGGAGGTTTGCTCAGTACGACCCCAACTACAACAAAACCGGGGGAAGAAGGCCCTCTGACTAACAACATCCCGCTTCGCCCACCAGTGCAAAGCCGAGGAAAAAAAGCATCACATGAAAAAGTAGAACCAAGGCGGAGGAGGAGAAAAGCGGTGCTCAGCACACTTGACCACATCTCATTCAGACTGCGAGTGCTATTAATAGTTCCGGAAGAAGTAAGCCAACCACGGCAATGCTACCTTCGCCATGAATTTTGAGCGGCACCACCGTACATCACGAGGGAAGGGGGGGGCGGCAAGGGTATTATTCGTTTATGGGCACTGCTGCCACGTAGGACGTCAGCCCTAATGGTTGAGCACGGGGTAAGCAACCCTTCATGCTCGGGAAACTGGCGCACGAGCACGAACAACATCTAAATAAACTCTGGACCGCGACGCTTGGGGTGTGTGAGCAGACCCCCGAAGACTAAAAAGCCATTCAGAGGGGGAGAGAGTGGTGGTAATTTCCAAAATCTCTTCGAACACCATTCGGCTACCCGAGGCGGCTCTCGGAAAGCTAGCACCGAACAAGGGAATGGCAAGCTAAAGCAGCACCACACCTACACCCCGGCTACATCTACTGTTCTAACGGTTACTGCTGTTGTTGCCACTACCACAGCTACGTCGCGTTCTACGTTCACTGCGACTTCTTCATCAGCTACTCGTACGTCACAGGACCGGCCTCACCGAGGCTACCATTATCTCATCGATTGCCGGTATTGGCGCCTCCAGCCTATCATCAGGACACGGAGCAACACCCCCAACATCGTCATTCCTACATCGAGCAGCCGCACAGGCGAGCGACGTCATCATCATCAGCATCGCAATATTTTTATTTGCATGATACCCGAGCTCGCGACGAGTGTTGTTGTGAAATCCGATAGGTGCATGTAACGATATTTGAGTCAAGGACACAAACTTTAAGTGCGGTGATGTCATCACGCTAAAAATACTATGTCAAGTAACAGGGGTTTGTTTGTATGGTAAGAAGTATTATTTGCAGATGTGACTTTCATTGGAACGGAGTCTTCGGAAATAGGCCTCAGCAACCGCTTGCCGCGATCAACTTTGAGTAGAGACTACAGTATAAATTCATAGCGCATCACAGCAGAAACATGCCCTTTGTCGCTATGTCGCTATATCGTGTGGGATAGCCGCTGCGCAACCTATAATTAGGTGTTCACAGCAGGACCAATTTTTTCTTCAAGATGATCACATTTTCCAAGATGAGAGTTCTACTCAGGACGTAGTTTGAGAATGCTTCAGACAACAATCTTTCGTAGAGGTTTAAAATTGCTCTTCTAGGATTTAGCACAGCTGTATACGCCGAGGCAGCTTTTCTGCCTCGCAAGTGGCACTTTCAACACCAAGCCCCTTCTTCACTTTCCAAACAAAAGCCAGGCGCAGTACTCGTAGTTCAGCCATATCAGCGGAAACCTCTGCTACCCTCTTCCGAGGGTATACTAATCAATACTGTAACCGAATGTCGCCTTTTTCTACGTTATGACAAAGTCAGACCTGTTGCTTCGAAAACGGTAACAATTACGGTCGTGATCTTTGTGAGGCCTTCCGGCGGCCCAGAGCCTGCATCGTCGGGGGTAAAGCGTGCCCCTCCCCCCCCTTCGCACGCATGTTCAGCGTTTCCCTCCACCCTATCCTCTTGGACTATTATCACGGGGGACCATATCAACTACCTGGTAGGACCTACGGGAGACACAAAAACCTACCAGGTATACATTTACCCATTTTTACTAAGAACATTTGGCCCTATTAGCTATGGTCCCCGGTCAAAGCACTTCCGGCAAGATGTTATGATCCTTGTTGGACCCGTACGGCGCAGATCTCAGTGGCGATAAGGTTGCACAGCAGGGGGGAGGGGTGTGTGTGTGTACTCGACAGGAGATATGTACTCGATCTCATGTATGGCCGTAGTCGTATGACCATAGACCCTCGCATCCCTACAATGCCGGGACGGAGCATGTCGGGTCTTCACCGACGGCTATAGCCTGTGTCGCTATACCCCGCGCTCGTAGGACAATGATAGTGACTATTCTTGTAGCTACAGTGTACCAGACTTCTCCATGCCAAATCCGTCTATTTTCCTAATCTTCTCCTCTAACACACCCACTTGCTCCTTGTACACTTCACATTTCCCCACTTTGTGAGTCCTACCCTCTAGGAGTAGTATTGGTTTGCCCCGAGGGTGCCCATGCACGTTCTCCTCATGATGCCGGCTACTGGTATAATTTTCTCTTCTGTTTGGCTCGTTCAAGTCCCCCACCCGAGATCGCAATTTCAGCGTTTTCGCGAAGTTCATTGGGCCGTGCAAGTCTAAGTACGTTTTGGTTCCTACATCTTCTCTTAGCCCCCTGTATATCTCTAAATGTTTATCCTTTTCCATTGTTTTTTTTAACGCTAGCTTTATTTTTTTTTGTTTTTTCCATGCTTGCTTCTACCTTTGTCTTGTACCCCCCAACCTGCTCTGCAGAAATTATCGCTTCTTATTTCCTTGTACATCCTTGCATCCTTTCTCGACTACGCCATCGTATCTTATTCTAGCTCTCGCCCTTTTGCTTCTTTCTCCTATACCAGGTATACCTTTATCAGCTATGGCTGGAAATATCTTTTTCGGCATGTGCTCTACTACATTTTGCCATCTCAACTTTCTCACGTCGCTATTAGTCTTGAGTGGGTACATTCTCCCTTTCAATACCGGTACTATTTTTTTGTTGTTGTACTTGAGCATCATTATGATCCGGGGATGTGACCTTATCCTCCCCGGGTGCGGCGGAACCTCAAAGCTATCCTAGGCAATCAACGATAGAGCCAGTGGTGCTGGAACTTCCACACCGTGCGCGGCGGTATTGAGCCGGGGGATCACCGCTTTCGTCCCCGGTTTATTGGAGTTGTAAATGAATGGAAGGATTTCTGATCCAGGGAGGGGTCCCTATCCTTCCCGGATGACGCTGGATTATTTTTCGACCCCCAGCCATCCGGAGATCGGTCGGTGGGGTTGGGGTTTCCTCACCGTGCAGAGTGGTATGTACCCGGAGAAGCTCGATTTTTGCCCCTGGGTTCTTGGAGCTAGATGTATGGAGGGATATCTAAACCAGGTATCCGCACCAGGGATGGGTCCCTTTCCTCCCCGGGTGGTGCTGGCTATGTTTTCGAGCCCCAGTCAATCAGGGATCGCCTGGTGGGGTTGAGACTTTCACACCGTGCCGGGCGGCATTGGCTCTTGGGATCCCGGCTTCCGTCCCCGGATTGTGCAGTTATGGATGTATGGAGAGATTTCTGATCCGTGGTTGGGGCCCTGTCATTCCCAGATGGGGTTGATTTTAGTTTCGAGCCCCAGCCAACCAGCGATCGGACGACAGGGCTGGAGTTTCTACACTATACGGGACGGTGTCGACCCGGGGATAACTAGGTTTTCGTCTTGAGGTTGTTGAAGATGTAGATGCATGGAGGGAACTCCAATCCGGGGATGGGACCCTATCGCCCTGGATTGCGTTGGCTTTATTTTCTGACCCT
>JBBMHQ010093439.1:0-10494 GCA_037834295.1 Postelsia palmaeformis | reverse complement strand
AACGACGAGCAGCGAGAATGCTGAACCCTATGCGCGAGAAAAAATAAAGGCACGTACCGGGGGGGAAAAGGGTAGACACTTGTGACCACGGCTTGTCCAGAAGGGCGTCGAGGGTAACACCTCCTAGGAACTACCCTGGTAGGCTGGAAGGTGAAAGTGATGATAAAAAAAAAAGAAATGTAATGTTTCGGACCTGGACCCGATCGTAAAGAGGGGCTCTCCGGAACCTGTCGGAGGCAAAGATTGAGCTTGTGCATGGCCACCGAGAAACCCTCGAAGGTAATATCAAGTACCTGCTTGCGCCAATCTGTGTTCACCGATCCCCTTGCCCAATCACACGTCCGTCAGAGCCCGTACCGGTGTAACACTGCTGTATGTACCTGCTGGAACTCTTGAATTCGCAACATTAGTTTGAGCGTTTGAGCTCTGGTACCAGGTAACTTGTTCGTTGGCACTGGTGCAACATGCAATAACACAATCATTGTTTTCAATGGGGCCAAGAGAAGTGACAACGACTCACCATAGGAGCATCACTTTGTCTTCTAAGGACGCCCAACTTCCTCCTTCCTGGAAGAGCTCTTTTGAAGCACGATCGATGACGGGAAGCAGGCGCTTCCGAGTTGGAGCTGACAGGGATGCTACCAGATCGTACATGGAAAGCTTTTACAGCAGGCAGAGGAGCGCAGACCAACACCGCCAAGCAAGACATCAAAATTTTCATGACCATGCTAGCTCCCAGAGTTCCTAAATTTTCAGCCCCGACGTTGGAAGTCAATGTGGTAATGTCTATCTTGCAAAGACGATGCAGGGTGGACCTGGACAGGGTATGCGGACATGCACCACGACTGCAAACACGACACCACGACAGGCACTCCACTCTGCATTCCACGGAGGTTAAGCCGCATTTCCTCGTCCAGCCCCGTTCCACTTTTTTTTTAATACAAAGTTTTTTTTTGTGCGTAGTACTTGTTCTGAGGCGGTTTTGTCTTTCCTTCGGAGATATCACCCCAAATTCCAATTTTCTTCAGTTTTTCTTCCGGTTTTCGTCAGTTCGGACAGGGGTTTTGAAAGTTCAAAATCAGATGTGCTCGCTACGTGAGACAGTTTTATGTACATAGACACAGCTGAGCAGCACGAAGAATGTACGTGGACGGATCGATGGTATCGTGAGTAGTGCGTCTTGTGAGAGAGAGGGAGAGAAATGGGAAAAAAGAGAGAGAAGGAAAAAAAACGAAGAATGGAGAACAAAAAAAAGTACTTTCCTCTCATCAAACATGACTCCGTACTTTGCTGTATCTTCTTTGTTCGCGTTCACTTGTTAAATACTGGGGCGGAATCTATTGCAATCTATTCTTCGCACAGGCTGTACGAGACTACCTGCACATCTGAGGGCGTCGGCCCATGGTAGCCACCCACACAAAACACAGAACTAAAATAGCATGTATGATGGATGGAGAACAATAAAAATGAGACTCTTCTTGTGTGAATCACAGCACAGTGCAGCTGCTTTGTTGATGCTCTCTGCGTAGTGCAGTTACTTTCTTTTTCTGGTACTTGGGCAATAATGCCTGAAAACCCAAACACACAACAAAACGCAAACAAGCGCTCTCACAGCATGACAAAGTGAAGTGTGTTTTCGGTTAGTTGTTGTGTGTCGAGTGTCGAATGTCGAATAATCTAAAAACCAGCACGCATAATATCTGTAGAACTCCTTTTTTCTCTGAACGCAAAATGCCGTTCTCTTTGCTCGTAGTGTCTTCATCTAAAAACTACTGTACACGTTTCAACTCGTTGTTCGTCAGTGCCTCCCAAAGCTACCCTCGTGGTCGCTCTCAGACCCAGCAAAAGGTTAGATCACGCGCCGACTCCCGACTCTCACATTTTGGTCTTGTTGAAGCCAGAGGACCTGACCGGGGCCTATTTGCAGACGTCGTGTTGCTCTACAACAGGCAACGGGGAAATCAAGCACGAAAACAGCCCGTTTTGGAATCGGCTACGTCGTTCTAGAGGCTATCGTCTCGACGATCGACGCGCGTAGCTAGCAAGCCCCATTGCACTACCACCGTCCTCGGCCCACCAGGCTTCAGCACTCTAGATTAGTGCTAAGCGTTGCCAGCTTTTGTGGTTGCTTGTTCGCCCACCCGCCCCTCCCTTTTCTTGTTGTTACCGGCGTCAGCCGGCACCACATGTTCCGTCTGCTTGGCTCTGTCGCTCGCGGTGGCAGCGTCGGCATTCGCAACGTGCCCAAGCCGGCGGGAGCCCCGACCACCGCTCTTTTCTGCATCTGCAGCCTCTGGAGTGTGGGGCAGACACTTTCGTTCGCAACATCGAGGACGACTCAAGCCATGTCCAGCGCGGTCGATGTGAGTTTTTGTCGAGGACTTGAATTGTCCTCTTGTTCGTGTAATATTGCTCTTCTTTGCTCTGCTGCGGTTCAGTCGTTGGCGTTGCTCGTTTTGGAGGTTTGGTGGAACTTGTACGTACACATAACAGCTCGTTCGTACTCGTCGTGTACCATTATACCTCGGTTCGTGGCTTCCAGGTTAGTGGTGCTGCTGCTGCGTTAGTTCCTCTAACTTGCGAACTTAGCACCGGCAGGGAGTCCACAGGTGGTTGACCCAGACCCTCCGGTGTTCGTGTTACTATTCATCCTTGTGGTGCTGCTGGGGATCGAGACGAGGGTCCTTTCAAAGTTGCGCCATTTTTGTTTCTGCACGACTCTTCTTTCAAGTCTGATTTCCTCTCCGGTACTGCGAACTGCTGTCTGCAAGTCACTCGTTCGTAACAAGCGGGGCGCGTAAGCTGCTGCTCTGATACGTACACGCATGAAGCACGACAGCAGCAGCAAGTACAGCACTCTTTCTCTGGTGCCTAGCTTGGGTCCTTAGAGGTACATCGATTATAACTATCGTGAAAATCGGCGGCTGTGAATGTTTGTCCCCCTTCGATATCCAAGCTCTTTGGCTCCTTGACTTGCGTATAAATATACCTGTCGATACGGCGACAATCCGAACAAGCTGCACGTAATGCAACGTAATGGAATAGGCCTGTTCCGTGCTCTTTATTAGCGGTGCAGACTGTTTTTGCATAAACGAGAGCACTGCAGGCCGGGTTTTCAGGGCATTTTTGCGGTGTCCTAGCCCGAAACTTGAACTTTAACCTGTCCTCCCTGTTGGGCGTATGCGGTGACTTTTGAGTTACTCTCGGTTGAGGCCGCAGCCACCTCATCGTTATGTCCGGTCCCCTTTTTCTATGGTTGCGGATTGCTTCAAGGCGGACAACCCGCCGGTGCTCGACGTATACCGCGTACCGGTGTTCTCGTCTGGGTTTGTGTCGAGTGTCCCCCCACTGCTCAATGGTGGTTGTTTTTGTTTGTGCGGCGATGGCATGACCCCCCCTCACTGAAGACATTCGTACATGCATACGTGGTGATTCGTTGATTTAACCGGGGGGCTGCTCTCCGTTCTGATGCTGGTCTAGCCTGGCTCACGTCTCTTGTTGTCGTGTTGTCTCGCGCCGACTCTGCTGCCCACCACCACCGAACGGGACACACCGTCAGTGCTCTTCTTGCTGCTGTCCAAAAGATATTCTGGGATTGACAAAACATGCTGTTTGTCTGTCGCCATTTTCCTGCCGTATTCCTCTTGGCCTGCTGGTGTGGCATAAAGCCATACTGGTATCATATACCAGGTAAAAAAATAGGCCCTGTTTGTACTCTCGTAGGAGGCTATAGTGTGCGTCCGAATACGCAGCTGGTATCACAATATCAACAAAATGCAAATCGCGTACTACCGGGCCTCGGAATTTTATTTGTCGGTGCCCTTTCGGCTATATACTGTGAAGTACATGCATAGCCGGGGGTCATCTCCGTGGGTGCGTCGGCCGACAACACTCAATTAGTTATTTGTGGAAAGTGGCAATGTACACCACTTATCTCGCAAGTAAGCCAACCGCACATGAGGCAGCTTCTTCTCCCTGCACAGCTGGTTGTCGTCGATACCTGCCCCCTCCCCCCTCCGCAATAAATGAGAGACCCCCCCTCCCCCTCCCCGTCCATCCCTCTTTCACATAAATTTAAAGTTCGTTTTGCTTGGCACTTGATTGGCGTCAAAATGAACATTATTTATTTTTTTTCCTCATACCATTTATTCTCTTCGCCCCTCTTTCCTCTCTCCCTCTTTAGTCGTAAGTCAGATCCGGGGTCACTGAATAGGCTCTTCTCCCCCCTCCCCACTGCGGTGCTTGCCTTGCAATTTTATCGCGAGAAGAATTCAGCACTTTCTTCCCTCGTCGACTTGCGTCAAAATGGACATGGACATGAATATCCTAGTGCGTACTATTAATATACGTACCAGGTACCAGGTATTTAATTGGTGCGTAGCGGTCAAGATTTCAGGATTTCGCCCCCGAGCTGCTCGTGTTTCACATAATCGTCTGATGCTCATAATTTACAACACGAATACGAGTGAACTTTTTTTCATACTTCGTACATCTGCTGTAAATGTTTCGCACGAGTACTGCTGTACCGGTATTCTGTTTCCCGAAATCCAGCACTGCATGATGCTGATTGTTTGCAGTTTGACAGCTTTGACTGAAAGCTCATGGGGCAGCCGGGTGCGGTGACAGAACAATTCCTTCTTGGGGCTGTCAGGCCGATGGCAACGGTAACGCAAAGTTTCCACCAACAGTCTGAATTTCCAGGACACCCGCCAGCACTTTTCAGGTCAAGCTCGATCTATGAGCTCCATCACCAAAAGTTCCAAATTCTGAAAAAAAAAACACCAAAAAAAAATAGGGGGCAGAGGGTGGGCAAAGATCGGCTTGATAAAAACTCAGCCGAATGTTCAGTTCGAAGCGGCGAAATTCCGAGTCCTCGACAGGCATCGATCGACAAAAAAAACGACGGCGTCATAAGCTATGAACGTGGTACGCTCGTGAGAGGCTTCGACCCACCCTAGGGTCACGACGGTGTTCACACAATGGCATGTAACACGTGGCGGGCGCTGGCCAGGCGTATGTTGAAAAATCGATTGGCCGCTCGTGTGCAGAAACCCAATGACAAAATTCTCGATCCGTCTCCAATGGCAAAAAATGGCCCTTTGAAGTCTGGGGGAAGAGCGTCGGACGCCGCCGGCAAGCTCTCGCCCCCCAATAGATCATGGATCCACGTGATATCTTCGAGGCCATCATCTACCATCGTTGGCCTTGCCCGACAGTGAAAGCGGGTTGGCCGTGGACTGAGTCTATTTCGAGATCCAAGGTCAATTTAGTCGCACGAGCCTTAAATCAGGGTCTTGACAAATTACAACGAGAAAAACAAATTGCGCAGCCTGCAGCCGTGTGAAAAAAACAAAAAAAAATGTTCATAGATTTTTTTTCCTTTTTTCCCCCACAGCGGCGGTTCGAGAATATCTTCAGCTGTTTCTGAAAAAACCACTGTAATTGAAATATTTTTTCCTAAACTCGCGTTCCCCTTGTCATCGGCGAGTTCGTTTAGCTTTCCCGTTGTATTCACATATTAATAGCAACATTCGCTGTTATTTGTTGGATGGCGAAGAACGCCAACTTGGCTGACTTACGACTATTTTTAGTTGCGGAATGTTTATCAACTATCGATATCATAAATTCGATGCGAGTCGGCGAGGGAAGCAAGGACCAAAGCCTCGTCGAGATAAAAATTCAAGGCAAATAACGTAATGGGCTGGAGGAAGGAGAGCCTGCTTTGTGACCCCGGATGTAAGCTACGGCTACTGCTGTTTTTTTAGGAAGAAG
Organism: Postelsia palmaeformis; assembly: GCA_037834295.1. Taxonomy (NCBI): domain Eukaryota; class Phaeophyceae; order Laminariales; family Laminariaceae; genus Postelsia; species Postelsia palmaeformis. The sequence goes on along the minus strand of JBBMHQ010093439.1, from coordinate 4,722 downwards.
AGAGAAAAGAATGGCGAAGATATTAAAGACAGGAATGGGATGGAGAAAACAACAAGAACTACAACAAGAAAAATACTCGTCGAGCCGCTAAACAAACACGCCTGTCAGATAGCTCCTCTGCTATATCAAGCGAAAACCCAGAGCTCCCTCCGCAATTTGCCGCATGCTGCTTTGCTAACTTCAATACCTGCTACCTGCCAGTAGCCAACTTACTCGCATAACTTAGTGGGCGACTCATACTCAGACAAACCCAACCCCTAGTCCTGTTACTGTCTGTAGTCCAGGTTTCTCGCCGACGCCTGTGCGTGTTCCATTTTTTGTCATGAAAACAACTCTCCTGTGGGGCGTGAGTTACTTACGATGTTGGGATGGCATCATACTAATATGAGATACCTGGTACTAGGTACGTGTTGTTTCGTGGCAAGGACAAGGGTAAGGGTTGGACCCGCGTAGACAACAAGCAATGGATTGCTCTTGTGGCGCCGCTGTTGGCGGGGCATTGTGGTCGCTACAGTAGTTGTCAGCCTTACCTTCATCCCTTTTTTGACCGAACTACTATACTGTGTTACAGAAACAAAGCATCCTGAATTCAAGTAATTTGTCCCCGAAACGGTCGTGCGGTCCTGAAGGAGTTAACGCGTTACCCTCGAAGCGGGGCATTTTTTCCGCGCCGCAAAATATCGGAGTTCCGCCGATGCTGTTTCGAGTACAGTATATCCAGTACTCGCTCAGTACTGTCATACAAGCACAAGTTAGTCAGTCGTGGCCCCTCTGTAAGTAGTGCCGTTGTTCGCCAGCCAACACAAGCAAAACCGGCACTGCTGTAGCGCCTAGGCTACCGGCACTTTCTCCGCACACTCTATATATGCCACACTGGTGAATCCCATCTGTGCCAAGCGATGCCGCAGGCACGTGAACCTTTTAGGACTGCAGTCCCGTCCAGGGGACAAACTATTTGAAATTTGAGTGGTTTATCACCCTAAACGGGACTGCGGTACAAAAAGGTTTAAGCGGGTAACCGGCGCTACTCAGCCGGCCGGCACTGCCACTACTGGGGTGTACATGTACAATGGTTTCTTGGGGACAATTATATCACACACCCAGTAGACATCATATCATACGCGTGCGTATTGTAAGCGTTCGCGACTAAACACCGTCGTATTTGGTGCAGCGCGAAACATAGCACCCGTGTCATAAGAAAACCTCCCACCCTTGGACGAATTTTAAAGCCGAGTTTCTCCAAACCATGCCTCAAGAAGGGGTACACAAAACGAAAACGGTGGCTTTGAAAATATCTGGCCGAAAATATTTCAATAGACGTGTATATATGTACTGGTATATACCTGGTAGGCGTTTGCACTTTCCCTTTTGTCGAGGAAACCAGCTTCCAGAATCGTCCCGAGGGGGTATGATTTATGTTTCGATTTTCGTTGGTACTCCATTTTTTGTGTTCCTAGTCTAACACCCTGGTATAATACCTTCATACTCGTAGCTCTGTCGGCCATTGCAGGGAGGTTTTTCCGCCGTCGTCGAAGGCAATCATGGACGGGTTGATTTTGATAAAGATGATGATGATGATGATGTTCCCACATTATATGTAACCTGTACCAGGTACCCAACTCATTTCCCTGAAACCTAGCTGATGGGAAAAAATAGGCTAGAAAATGAGATAATATACGTTGCCGCGTTCGCAGAATGTTGCCATTGGTAGTACAACAGTACCTGTAAGCTCTAGTTTTGGTACGGTGCGTATTGGCTGTTGCGAGCGTGCTTCGAGTGGGACGGAAACAAGTGGTGTAGACGAAAGATGGAAACCCTTGCGGGACGGGATGTCTGAACTTGACGCGCGCAAGCGTAGCGAGTGGACCCCTGCGATTATTGCTTGTTTCCCGGGTTTCCACGTTTTTTTTACGCAAGGAGACGACGCGTTGGTGCCCTTGCTCTCGCTTGGTAAGAACAAGCTCGTCTGCCGGTGGTGCGCGAAGCGAGGCGTACAGTATTTGCACCGAAGACTCCAAGTGCATCGCGTTACCGTACAGAGTAACAGCGCTGAGTCCGCACAGGACCGCGAGCGTTTTTCAGCGCTCGCCTTATTGAAACTGCAGTCCCGTCTTTCGGGGATAATTCACTCGGAAGTCCGAGCAGCTTGTCCCCAAAACGAGACTGCAGTCCTACAATGAAAGGGTTGAGAACGTTTTGGTCGCGAATACCGAACACGGTGTTTTCGGAAAAGGTCTTGTCCTGTCTCGTCGAGAGAGATAACCTTCCGGAAATAGAATGTTGGCCTTTTAAGCACATTTGCCTTTGTCGAGAGAAGGAGAAAACGAGTGCTGAAAAAAACGATGGCATCTACTCGGTATGGCATCTACTCGGTAACCTAACCCTGTGCGGAATCGATGCTCTTCTTTCATGGCGCCTCACCTCTCATGAAGTGGCACCCAGAGGCCGCCGAGCAATTCCACCATCGACCACGCATCCCTTTCGAGACGGCGGTCGCTTTCTACTTCAAATATGACGGGGGGGCATAGTTAATAGGACCACATATTGTTGGTAAAAATAGCGGAATAATAGAGTTTTGTGTGTGCCGTAAGTCCTTTTTATTGTGTTCCTCCGTACTAGAAACACCCTCAACATTCGGGCGCTCATAATGTTGTTTTTCCACAAATTACATGGATTTAGCTTTCGGCTGATCTTATCCCTTTCCTGTTTCGTCGCCTGTGGCCACCATTTGTCTCCTAGGATGTAAGTGGGGGGGGAGCTGAAAGTGGCGCATGGCTCTGAAACTGCGCTCGTTCAGGATCAATTAACTATACTGCTGTAGTATGGGTGCATTCACTTTGTTTCTTGATGTTACTTTTCAGCATCATACTCTGGCCTGGTATTCTGCTTATATCTTGTGCTTTCAGACTTCGTTAATGAATAGTGTTCATAGTGTATCAATAGACCACTTTCGTTGTACTACTGTGAGTGGTACCAGGTATACACCATACTTTGATGTATGTACGTATGTACCTGGTATATATACATCATACCTGGACGTAATACTATAGTTTTCGCCCGACGGAGGAAAAACCAGAAGAAATGCTGATTTCAATCTGCGGGATGTAGAATTATTATTGTGACGCCGGTGTTTGGTTGTTGTATCATATTCTAAGGTGACTGGCATCGTGACCGCAACGCCGTCAAGTTCGATCGTCACTTCGTGACTGCACTGGCTGCGTGCATGTGTGAGTTAGTTTGTATTTGCGTGGAGACATGTGCTGGCCGAAGGTCGTTGGGCGTTCACTCACGTGTTTTAGCACTTTTGTATCAGTACTGTTGGGCATCGTATCGGAAATTACGATGTGTAGATCGAAATATCGAAAATTTCGATGTATCGTGCCGAACGTGTGTTACCCTCCCCCATCCCCTGGCATCCCCCCGTTTTCTTCAGATATTTATGAAAAGCTTCAATCTAGTAATTACCGAGATCGTATCAATTACGGAGTTTGTTTATCGGTATCGTATCCACCTCGTTTCCAGAAGGAATACGGAATACACGCGAAAGTTCCGACGCTCGACCCCTGTACTATCCGGAAAAAAATGTAGTCAACTCTGTTTTCAAGTAGTTTCACCGCTGGACGTGGGCGCAGTCCTGAAGTAACGTACTCTGTTGCGTACCAGTACGAGGTATGCTTGGATGATACTGCCTGTATTATACCTGGTATGAATGTCGAGAAGCAACCGCCGACAGCGCTATTATAATAGCACGTAAAGCAGCTGCTACTAATCTTCCCGGCTGTGGTCGTTCATTTTTGCTATTTGTTCGCTGGGTGGGGGTGCTCTCGTGTGAGTCGTTGCGCTGGTAGCAGGGAAATGACAGGTCGGGAGTGGGGGGACAGGTTTGTTCACCTCTCGCCCTGGACCAGTGTGTTCGGCTCGACTAATAGGGTCGCCGAAAATTCATTTTTTCTTCAAGCGTCGTGTCTGTCATACTCCCGTTTCGGATGTTTTTCAATCTGGTACCTGGTAGTGTTATGCACTAATAATACCAGGTATAGTAGTGCAGTATCCTCAGATGAATACGGTCGGTGAACAGGGCAAGACCGCTCATTAAACCACGGGTTTTCCCCTTTCAGTATGTAGATGTTTCTTTTTTTCCTCCGCAGTTTCGATCAAGCGTCTCGAATCTTGAATGTCGGCACTTTTTTCGTGGAATTTCAATCTCCTCATTTGGCCATACGTGATGATGGGTTTCCAACATTAGATTTGGCATTTTTGGGTCGTTCTCCTTTTCCTCTTGATGGATTCGTGACCGATTCTTCCCCCCCTCCCCCCTCCTCATCTCCTTACCGCCTCCCCCCTCGCAGGCCACGCGCGACAGCGTCCAGGAGTACTACGGAAAAATCCTCACGAAGAGCGATGACCTTAAGACCAACGCGTGCACGACGGACGCGAACATGCCGGCGAGCGTGAAGTCCGTGATGCCGCTGCTGCACGACGAGGTCATCATGAAGTACTACGGGTGCGGCATCGTGATGCCCGAGGAGCTGGAGGGGTGCAACGTGCTGGACCTCGGGTGTGGGGCCGGGCGAGATTGCTTCATAATCTCGAAGCTCGTGGGGCCCAAGGGGCGCGTGGTCGGGGTGGACATGACGGACGAGCAGCTGGAGGTGGCGAACCGTCACGTGGACTACCACACGAAGTCGTTCGGCTACGACAAGCCCAACGTGGAGTTCAAGA
>JBBMHQ010093428.1:0-10496 GCA_037834295.1 Postelsia palmaeformis | reverse complement strand
GTTATCGCCTACATACGGCGGGGGTTCTCATTCGAACGAATAAACACGCCTCCTTCCTGAGGCTAGAACCCCGAGGCCGCCCGATCCCATCTGAAGATGGCGCAGACCCTCGCGCCGTTTTTGTTCGAGCCCTTTTACAACGGGGGGTGAGCGGTGGATGCTTCTTGCTATATAAAGTGATGCGCCTGAATGGTGGATGGGTTGCTCGTTTGGTTTCAAAGCTCGGCTGATCGGTTGTTGCATAGGTTGCGGTCGCTTTGCCTTTCTGCCGGCTGGATGGTAAGTTGGCCGTTAGCACCATCGCTTGGTCCAGCTCGTCTTCTTGTCTACCATGTACAATACCGCTCGCTGCTGTGTTATGCTCCTCCTCTCCCTGCTGCGATAGAAGTTCATGCTTGTATAGTCCAGCTCGTAGGCAAGTGCGATGAGGACCCTGGTTTGGTCCGTAAAGCTGTTTCGAACAAAAGAAACGTGGCCCTTTCAAGGCTATATTATCACATCGAACAAGAGACTTATAATATGCTACTAAAAGTAGATTTCTTACCCCCGTCCGTTGTTACCTGGCATTCACAGCACTTCTTGCGTACAGAAGTGGGGATCTACAGGAGGCTTTTTCGATGTGCGGGAAGGCGCTCCAGGCAAGTATTCGATTTTACGATTTCACCTTCCAAGAAGACTATAACATTGAGAAAGACCACTCACTTAGCTGGGAATCGAACGGCCCCACCCTTGATTGGTACTGTAGCCGTTCACGCGGATGTGATAACGCACCTGCTCGAAATGATGCACACATTCTCACTACCCGAAGTGTGACCGTAGACCGTATACATACATATATGATATCAGCTTCTTCGAACATGGGGGTGTTGAATTGTAATACGCCTGTACCCCGCTGGGTGCGTGAAGAGGAAATCAGCAAAATTCCCGGCGTTCTGCCACTCTTCGACGATGGTAGTGCCGGCGAAGACTAAGATTCACACAACTTGCCCACCCCATCTAAGATTTACGCACTTCAGACACCGTATTTTGTACTTTACGGGTCTTCCAACGATCCAGCCCGCAGCCTGCCATTTTTTTACTTATATCAGCGTCTCACGTTAGGAAATGTTGCATAAGTCTTATGATGGCTACATGTGCGCAAAATATGCTGACGAGGAGCACCTTTCAAATGAGGCTTTATTTACACTTGATGTCACCTAATCAACAGGCAAATTTGGGTGCGTTTTTTTTTTTCAATCATCACTTTCACCTCCCAGCCTAGTTCGTAGGAGGTGTTACCCTCGACGCCCTTCTGGACAAGCCGTGGTCATAGGTGTCTACCCTTCTCCCCCCCGGTACGTGCCTTTATTTTTTATCGCGCTTAGGGTTCAGCATTCCCACTGCTCGTCGATTTTTATCGAATTTTAGCTAACTCACGCTCTCGCGCTTTCCGCATTTTGTTAACATTTTTATTGAACGTTGTTGGCATTGAATTTCGTGTTCGCCTTGCCCCGCCTTGCCTTTGCACGTGCGCGTCTGAAGGTGTACCCAGATCACAGCGATTCCAAGCAACTGCTCAAGACGCTCCAAGATCAATTCAGCATGCTCTAAGACGACTCCATCCAGTCGCCAAAACAAAAAAAGCGTACACCCTTCCCTGCATGTATTTCTTCCTATTAATAGTACCTCCGCTAAAACGGGCTTCCTTCAGGCCTCAAGTCAAGCAGAGACACGCTGACGAGAAACTTTGGGCTGTCGTCGCCATCGTAATCTGCATCTCCCTGAAAAGAGCGCAACTCGCCAGTTCCATCTTTTTTTTGTCGGGAAAGTATGTACTTCGAGGACCTGTATCAATACGTAGTAGGCCCCCCAAAACAGCAGGACTTGGCTGTCTCGACGACCGATCTCAGCGTTTTTTTGTTCAAAAATATTTCCTTCGGGTGTAACATTTTGTTGCAACATGCGCCCAGCAGTATAGGCGGACAATCTCGCGGCCGTGCCGTGCGACTCCTTGCATTGTAGCTCGGGCAACCAATTTGTATCATCTCTCAAACCACTGTTGTTCTGATACTGTGTTAAGATCAGGACATGCGAGAGACTTTGTGTCCCCGGACAGGTCTGATTATTAAGTCGGTACCCGTTGGTACTCACGTTGTCGTTTGCTCAGAGATTATTATTGTGCATAATTTCCGACAATAGAGCGTAGATGCTATTCCGAAATAAACCGAATACCCTTCCGTAAATCAGCAGTAGTATTTCCCATACACTTCTCGGCTTAATTCCTTCCGTGCGCAATGGAGACTGAGGCCACGCTCGTGCCTCTCTGGAAAACCCCTGGTTTTCCACCCAAGATACGCCTTCCAAGTACTACAAATAAGATCCCCGTACCAGGATCCAGGTAATCACGGGGCTTTCAACCTCATACGAAGCAGTAACATAACACTAGCCCACTCTGATGAGCCGTACATATATATATATGCAGAATTATGGGAATTTCATGGGAACCCCGATTCCACGGACTAAAACATGACTCGAAGATGCGGCTTCTCATAACCCACTCCCACACCTCTGAATGGCAAGGCAACGAAGCTGGCAAAGTACGTTAAAACAATAGCAGGGAGACCCAGCCTTAAAGGGCAGGGATAAATCGTCAAGGAAAACCATCGCCATGTCACCCGCGTCGGGCGGGGGCGAGGAAGATGCGTGGGAAAGCGAAAAGTGAATATCAAAAACGAGAAAAAAATAACACGGAAGATGTCAAGAACCACACCGAAAAGCCAGCCTGCAACTCTGGAAACGTGTCCTGTGTCACAAATGAGTGGCACGAATACCCAGACCAGCCCCGACACTGAGCGGGGGGGGTAGGCAGGACAATAAAAAACCATCCCCGACGAGACCCTAGAAAAAACAAACTAACTCAAGACCTAGGAACACAACTGCCAGAAAAAACTTGACCCGAAAACTCGGAAAACGTCAACAAGTGGAGAAGCCACCCCTCAAAGTCCAGGAAAACGTCTGAAAAAGTAAAACATCATGTCCTGATCTTGACACCACGTAGTGAACGTTGCTGTAAAAATCATTTTTTCACCGTCGTTGGTTTACCTCTGAAGTCCCAAGAGAGCTAAACGGGTGTGTCAGCAAGAAGAGTGCTTGCACCGATGCTGTTTTTTTCGGGTATGAACCTGAAGCGCGGAAAACGGCGCACACACTGCGAAAGGAGGCGTCTCATCTGTTCGCGCGGTAACGCTGCACTGTAGTATCCTCCATTGCACCAAACCGGGGTTTTGGCACGCGGCCGTACGCGGATGTGTTTCCTCGGCGAGTTGCGCTGACTACTGCACTACAGCAGTAGAGGAGACCACTGGACATGTTTCTGTTTGCGGCGCAATGTCTACGTCATGAAAAAAAAACGTGATCAACGCAGCCAAGAAAGAGTTTCGCGTTGCGGACGATTGGCTCATCTTTCTTAACTACTGTACTGTACGCAAGTTACACAAGACTCGGAACCGCTTGCCATGTGGGGTTGTTTGCGCTGGGAGATGGTGACGAGATGTGTGGCTCATACAAGACCGCAGAGACGAGAGCGGGGAGACGAAGGAAAGGCATAGAAGAGGGGAAAAAGGGTGCTTATTTTGTTTGTATAGAGCGCGAATAAGCTCAAGGGGACGCTGGGACGCTGGCACCCAAGCGTCCCCTGGTTCCCGGTAAGTCTAACATCTAGTTGTTTTATCGGAACAGAAAAAACAAATTGCGAGTTTGATACGCTGCGTTCACAACTTCGGCTGGTTCATGCTTATCAGAGAGCGACGGCGACTTGAAAGAGGTTCATCACAGCAGCTTGTGTTTCTCCCGAGATTGACCTCCACCCGTTCTCAACAGAGACCTGCATCTCGACTTAGAAGTGCTGCAGTGGTCGAAATCTGGGGTGCACAAAAAAATGAGACAAAATACGACCCCCAACTGAACATTTGCACCTCACTTGTGGACAGCTACAGCTCCTCACAGGATGCGACAGCTCGCGAAATTTAGGGATGCTCTTGGTCGGATGTGTGAGGGTATCGGGTGCGCCAGACGGCAGTCGTAGGCACCCAGAGACGACTCACGAGGTGTTGTCGTGTACTCGAAGTAGCGAGCGAGTGGCACAAAAAGCTCGCAAAAACGCTAATAAAATGCTTCATTTTATGGAAAGGGAGCATAGCAATATGGCTACATCACAGATGAAGCAATGGCCTTCACTGTAAGGTTGCTGTTCTCCAGGCGGATGATATACCTCCGTTAGAGAGTCGTCGTCAAAGATGGGATGGGAGGAAAAACTTCGGGGAGCAAGTTCTTGGGCCCAAAAAATGGCAAAAAAGGGCAAAAAAGCTCCGGGTTTTTGTAATTTTGCATCTCAACTATTCTGCAACTACGAAATACGGATCTTGGTTGCAAAGCCCTTACTCTAGTTCCAAGTGGTACGAGTATGTATATGCTGCCGAAACGCCTACTACGCGCGGGTACTTGACGACGCATTCCTGAGGGTGCCAGCGTCCCTATCACTCTTTTTTTTTCACTCTTTAACCGCTACAAAAATAAAGCCAAGTCTTTTTCCAAGTATGCATTGGTTGTATCCCCAAAACGCGGGAAGGCGCAACCCCAAAGGGAGATAATTGGCGTTTTTCTACACGTCGTCCCCTATAGACTGGTACTCAAGGCGGATGTTATGATACGAGCCTGATCCGGCGCGGGGCCAACTTCCGTGCAGCCCGTAATGCACGGTTGATATAGGTTTGGCTATTCCGTACGGGATAGAGCTATCCACGCGTTTGACAGGTCATGATCCATCTATCTACAGTAGATAATCTAAAACCGACGTGAGGGGTTGTGCAGGATCTATCTGTGCATTGTGCAGATCCAATCAAGGAAACACGTGCTACGTGGATCATGCAGATTTCACGGATCTCACCCCACAACATCAGCTACAGTAGATGCCATACTGCACATAGGCTAGATGCCATCCTGCACATATCATAATTTGTTTTTTCGTACCAGGTATTGTTTTCAACCTGTGTTTTTGATCCTCACGCCGATATCGACGAGGTGTCCCGGGTGTGTGGGAACCATCCCAGCGTTTGAGGCGTGTTGAATACGGACTGTGGGTGCAGCGCCAACGATATGTGTTGGCGTGCCACCCCCCAGTGTACAGAAAAAAAGGGAAAATACGGTAGGGAAGGACCATAACTGCGCACTCTAGGCGTCTGCAACCTATCTCTCCTGGAGTGGACCACAACACAAGGGAGATGATCGGCATGTTAGCTAATGTAACATAATTGGGGAGAGCGAAGACGGAGTCAATTTCCTCCAGTTTCTGCCCTTTGAGTTCTGCTATCATACCACTACCGCTTGGTGGGTCATTTCTCCAACGAATAGCCGCAATCAATCTCAGTGACATCAACGGGTCGTCGAAGAAAGCACACCAGCATGCTCGAGGGGTGTTTCACGTGAAAACGCTGAAACCGAAATTACGATGTACGGGGACGCCGCAGCAGTCGTACCAAAAATTCTGCTTGTTCTCGGATACTGTATGTGTCCCACAAGCCAATGGATGTACCATGAAAAAAAGGCATGAATTTACTTCACCCGCCGCTGTTTCCGAGTACCACCAGTTCCACTTCCCGTGATGAGCTAACCCTGAACAGCGCCAAGAATCTACTATAATACTGGTCCTTGCACCACTGCGAATGTTATCCGACACAAATTCCAAGTAGTCTGTTCCTCAAACCGTGGCGTGGTGGGTCAAGCTTTCCGCCGGGAAGGTAGTTTTGAGTGTTGACACGCCTGGGAGTCGTTGTCGATGTCGTTCGCAGACGTCGCAGCAGCTGACTCCCAGGCGTCTCAACACTCATAACTGCCTTATCATCGCAGTTGCTCCGACGAATGGTGTCACATATGCGAACGATATAGATAACGACTCCCAGGTGTCTCAACAGTCAAGACTACTCTCCCGACGAAAAGCTTGACCCATCACGCATCACCGCAGCTGCTGCGACGAGCGGTGTCGCGTCTGCAAACGATATTGATGACGACTCTCAGGCGTCTCAACACTCAGATTACCTTCCCGGCGGAAAGCTTGACCCACCATGCCACGGTTTGAGGAAAAGACTAATTAGAACCTGTGTGGGATAGCGTTCGCAATGGTACAAGGACTTAGTTTTGTAAATTATAAGCCGTTGGGCTTTGCCCGCGTGAGTTCCAATCTCATTGCCGACGCCAATTTGGACTCCCTACTTTCGTAGAGATCCAAAGGTCCCCAGTTATGTGGTAGCTTTGACCTGCTACCGAAGGCTGCACATTTCCTTTATTATATTTAGAGCAAGGAGAGCCCCCTACGTTGGGTCAGCGTGGAGAAGAGAGGGGTCGAGTGAGGTTCGGACGGGCAAACAAGACCCATCACGACTTCAAGGAGGCTCAGGTTATTAAGCAGAGTTCTCCGAGTTCTCGAAAAGATTCTCAGACGTGATACCATTTCTGATGTGTCTTCCATGGGTACACGTGTGATGACCGTTCCAAGAACCCTTCCCAAAACCTGTCGTCCACAAAACATGCAATTAGTACTATTTTTCAAAATATCACGCTCTTCGCAGCCCCCGCTGCCGGAACACCAATGTCACAGGGGGGGCATAGCAATCAGAGCCCATCATGGGCCTACACGCCGCATATCCCCCAATATGCTTACATAAACCATACTCGGAGCTGACTATTATGCTCCCCCCGCAAAAACGACTATCGGTAACGTAGCCCTTGCTATGGTAGCGCCTTCGTTCGCGCTTTGCTACCATCTAATACTAGCAGCTTCTCCACAGCTTCCCGCGACTTGCTGACGGTGAGCTTGCCCGTCCTTGTCTTCGTCCCGTCCTTCCCGCGGACGTATGACAGCAGGCTCACGTTCCGTGCCGCCTGAGACCTGCCGCGGAGCTCCAGCCGCGCCTGCTCGAGGAGGCCGACCGCCCGCCCGTTTTTTTTTCTCCCTTTCTTCGACACGGTTTTGCTGGTACGAGGAGGTGGGCGTCGTAGTGTGATACGGAGAGAAGGGTACGGAAAAAGAGAGCAGGCAGATTATATTCGATACGATACTCCTTGTATTCTTCTGTCTGCTGATCCTCGACTGTGTCCCGGGAAGCTGCTTAACATACATAATATAATATATATATACTATGGTGGCGTTTTCATTCAAGGCGATCGGGTGAAAAACTCCTCAGTTAGTTGGGTTCCTACGTCGACGGCTGATGTCACATACTCCTTTCAGAAAAAGGAGAAACAGAGGAGGTACACACCGACCGGTACCGGAAGTTGGGCATGGCTGGTGCTCGATTCGTACAAAATTGAACCGTGCCAAAAGCTTGAGGGCGATTAAGGCGGCAAGATTATCGACGGGAAATACGAAAGCGGGAAGAGGGATGGGGTACTTGGGTTGTAGTGAGGAGTGAGTGGAGTGCCCGAGAGGAAACAGCGGAAGCGACATAGTATGATGCCATAGTGTCATATTATATGCCGCGGGATGAGGTGCCATCTGACGCAATGGGCCTGCATGGTATTCTTGAGAGGCACGGGGTACCGGTGTCTCCTTTACTGATACACATTCAAAAACAACCAGACAAACGAAAAGCGTTTTTTTTCTGTTTTTCTCCTCACACTTTGAACGCCTCCCTCCAACCGCCCCCGTCATTATATCCTTCACAACATAACACCCTTAACATCTTGTGCGGAGCATGTCATTTGCCGGTATTACATATGTACACAACAGGTTCGAATATTTTATAGTGTGCTTATCCTACAGGTTCGAATATTTTATGGTGTACTTTTCATTTTTCTTTCTTCATTGGGGCCCGTGTGACCGCGACCGTTTCAGCAACGCGGTGCTGCATGCATGAAAAATCGAGGCACGAGAGAGAGGTAAACACGTTTTATTCGTGTTCTTGTTGCTGTCGCTGTTGCTGCTGTCGCTGTTGTTACTGCTGCTGCTGCTATGAATACCTTCCGGACTTGAGCGCTGCTGAGGTCGCCCCGCCGCTGCCGCCGCGCCGCTTGGACGGCGCCTCGAGAAGCGCTCGCTTGGCCGCTTTTCGCTTAGTGGTGACAAGTCCGGTCTGTCGTTGTCGGGGTCGACGTGAAAACAATAAAAGAGCGGGGTGAGGTGTCGAGTAAGGGCATCCACCCAGCAAGACGCTGGCGTCGGTGGCGTTGTACAGTAGGATGTGATGTTACATACGCATAGAGAACGACTTTGAGCATGGGCAAATATTTGCTCATGTACTAAACTTCTTATGCAGAGAGCCCTACTCGTAAGTACACGGCGATGACGGTAGCCTACCTAAACGCAGGTATGCTCCGCACAGCAGTACCTGGTATACTCCAAAACCCAGCAAATAACTATTCATAGGTACCACTTTCTTTTTAATCGTCACCTTTACTTTTCTGATGCTTTACCCTCAGCGATCTTCTGGACGTGCCTTCATTTTTTTATCGCTCATAGGGTTCAACATTCCCACTAACCGTCGATTTTTATTTGATGTTGCTCACTCACGCCTCCGCGCTTTAATCAATTATATTCAGCAGTCAAAAGTCCCGACGAGTGTGCAATCGATGATTCTCGAATTTCAGATGTATTCGTGCCAGGGATCATAATATATTCTATTCAGCAGAAGGTCTCCTGGCTTGACCACGCCCGTGCAGCAGTCCCGTGATATCGTCACCTGGCTCTTCGCCCTTGATAGCGGCCTCACACGCCTTCTTCGAACGACGACAGAAAAACAAGAAATTGCTGAATTCAGCACGGGAACTCGGCTGGTGAACACGTCAGGAATGAAGTATACGTACGCATACAAGAAACACGGGGGAAGTTGTGACGGTTGGAAAAGTGGAGAGCAAAAACCCGTTGATACACACCCATACATCGACCAACAGCACCAAGTTGTACAGCAGCACTACCGCAGCGTACGTGGTATGTCCCCCATCCGCCCAAGCGCTCCACCCACCGACATGCGCAGAAACATGCTCAATCAGAGTACCTTTATGTGTTTAAAAGCCGGAAATCGGTCCAGTAGAGCAGGAGTTGCAGCCCTCCCGCTCTGATAATTAATCAGATACCTAAGTATGCCGCTATTGACCGACCGGCAGCCACGGACGCAGCCCTACGGCCGTGAAAGGCAGTGCGCAGCTATTAATAATGCTTGGAAGAAAACCGAAACAAAACGGACCCATGCAGAAGCGGTACGTGCAGCAGTGCCGGTAGTCAAAGCACTGCTGCTGCTACACCACGGTTTGTTAAGGAACGGTGAATCAAAACGGGCCAGTGCACAGAAGCGGTACGGTAGTGCAACGTGGTATGCCCACAACCCCCTCACGTGCCGGGACTTGACTAATTAGTGCAGGTGTTTTTGAGCTGATACTGGTCAATTTAATGCCAGTACAGGAGCATTGCGGTGCTCTCCTCTCAAAATATACCTTTGATGGGTAAGAAACTTGACAGCAGCACATACGTAGCACAAACACAAACGTGCATATCAAACACCACACCCAGAGCACGACGCAGTGCTGCTGTGAAAGTCACTAAGCAGCACTCGCCTGACCTTGTGGGCGTAGCCTTTGATAACTTAACACACAGCAGTATGTGCGGTCGTGCGAAAGGAACACTCGATAGTTTGGCGCAGGTAGAAACGCGTTGTCGTGAAATACGTAACTTGTTCATGGTTCAGTTCTACTCGAAGTAGGTAGCTCTCAAGGCTAGGTGAGATGCCTCGTATTACATCCAATATGACTAAGGCGTAGTTTGAAACGCGCTGTTGTGAAGATAAGTGAGGAGAAACTTGTTGTTGGTTCAGTACACAACTGTACATGCGTTGCTCTGTTGAGTTTTTGAAAACTCAAGATAGGGTAATATTTTGACTCTTCATGCCAATTTCAATATCGTGATATTCGTACACGCAAATCCCTTGATACAAAACTCAATATCCGGTCTTTTGCCAGAAAAACGTGAGATACAAGGCATCAGAACACGGGTGGAAATAATCACCAAGCCCACAAGCACGTCAAAAACCGTATGCAGGGATGGACCGGAGGACGTGGCTGCTGCTGCTACTACTCGGCAGGCTACAGCGCTTGCGTATACCATGGACCTGGCTCTTGGCAATAAAGTCTATTAATAGACGAGGTCGCAGCGCGGACGCATCTCGCACTCGTGCTGGGACATGTCTGCCAAAAACGAAAGGTTCGGTCGGCGCAACCCGATTGTTCCCGGATAGGATAAGGGGAGTGCCGCGTTGGGGACATGGGTTTGGGGCAACTCCAGCAGAACCGGAGCACTGGATGCTGTGCTGGTGCCGCTGAACCCGGGCATCCGCCCCTCTTCGACCACGAGAGCACCCGTCTGCCGTACTCATTCAACCAAGTCGTGGCGGCCAATGCTGTTGTTGTTGTCCTTGCTGGCAAGGTGATATGATCGGATGACCGAGTAGAGGGGAGCTGTTTCCAATTTTGTC
>JBBMHQ010093417.1:0-10497 GCA_037834295.1 Postelsia palmaeformis | reverse complement strand
TAAACCGCTCGCTCTCCGATACCTCTCTTCTGGAAGTATGCGCCTCTTCGTCTTAGGATTTCCCCCAATTCCTGAACTGGTTGTTTCACCTTCTCCAACCTCCACTTTCAAACGGCTAACTTCCCCTTCGTAGCAACGCCCCTCTTGATTCCTCCCACGAACATCCATTTCCTCCTCCACGGAATCCCTACTTGGCTCGCCAATATCTCCGCCTTGTCCACGATGTATGACTCTCGTTCTAGGGCAGAGAGAATCTCGTCGTTCCATGCCGTCGTTCGCAGAAGGTTGTTCAAACATTCGAGTGTAAAAACTCGTGCGTCTGAGGCGATGACAGCTTGGGCTAAGCTACTCGCTCCGGATACTCCTCCTTTCTCTAGTACCCCTTCAAACCTCCTGCAGGCGTCACCGACCACGACGTCTGGTTTTACCTCTCTTAACATGCTTAGGCATTCCTGCGACCTTGTTGTCACCCTAAGTAGCCTCACACCGTCGTCCATTCCTTTTTCTTTGATGCATTCCAGTGGTCTCTAGTCCTGATTTACTGCTCCTCTGACTGTCAGCAATCCCTCCGATGCAAGGATGCTGCCTCCCCCCCCACAGTCGAGCATGACCACCACTGGAAGTTCCGGGACAATAACAAGCTCAGCCTGAAGAGTATCTGTCTCAGATGGGTGTGCGGGTGTGAATGCGACGGCTGCCAGCACTGCAAGACTTTGAGTACTAGCTTCGTCCACACTTTCCAATCCTAAGGTTTCGAAGTGTACGCCGTCGAGCACTGGCCCCTGTGGCCCTTTGTAAACGTTCGGCAGCGACTTGTCCCGTGGGAAAGAGTCATTGAAATCCTCGATCACGTTTCTCTTGTTCGGTAGCCGCGACATGGCGTCCGGGAGCTGATGTTGAGTCCCCAGTCTCCACTTCAAGATTATGTCGTGCTCCATCAACTTCAGAGCCCAGCGGTGGTATTTCGGTGTGAGGGATTGGCGTTTGAAGAGCCAAGTTCACGCCGAACAGTCCGTGATGAGCGTGAGTGGCCGCCCTCAAAGCTAGGGTTGGAACTTGATCACCGCCCACATGACCGCCATGCATTCACTGTCTGTTGCTGACCGTTAGGAGTCTCCTCTCGACCATCTTTTGCTGTCATAAGCGATCACCTTCTCCACCCCTTCGATGCATTGCGTTAGCACCGCTCCTGCTCCCACCTCACTGGCATCAGTGTACAGCAAGAACGGCTCTGTCCACACCGGCAGGGCTAGATTTGGAGGGGATGTCAAAACCTCGATAAGTGCATTGAAAGCCTTGTTCTGCTCTTCCCCCCACGGAACTTTCTCTTTCTTCGCTCTCTTGGTTCTGAACCTTGGATCTCTCAGCAAATCGGAAATGGGCTCCACCACTGTGCTATAATGGGGTACGGATTCTCGTAAGTAACCTGTCATGCCCAGCAGTACTCGCACTTCCTTCACCATGCTCGATCTTGACAGCTGCGTGATAGCATCAGTCTTGCTCGGGGCTGGCCTGGTACCAATCCTATCCACGATCATGCCGACGAACTCCACGACCGACTGACAGAAATGCGATTTCTGGAGATTGACGGCCAGACGTCCTTGCCGTAGACACTCTAGCGTTTCTCGACGCAGTTAGTACTCATTGATCTTTAAGGGTTTTGGACGGGATGGCGATGTCCTCGAACTAGTTCTTGATTCCTTTATCCTTGACTGGTAACAGTCGTCCTGCCGCGTAGTTGGCAAACGCGGATAGCACTGTTTCCAGCCCGAAGCCGCAGCTAACGTACTCGTACAGCTTCCCATCAGCGTCTCGAAACTCCGTCATGTGTCGATCGTTCTCATGGGTCTCAAGCTGTAAGAATCCTGAAGCCTAATCGATACTGGAGAAATACTTCGGCCCTTGAATCTCATCCACAATGTGCTGCAAGTCCTCGAGCCCACCACTCTGCGACTTGAGAAGCATATTGGCAACTCAAAAACCCTGCACAATCCGCACTGTCCCATCTTTCTTGCGATCCGTCGAACAATTGGCGGCCCACTCGGAAGTTGATTCCCGAATAGACCCATTCTTCAGGAGTTTCGCCACCTCAGTCTGAATCATCTCGCGCTATTCAGGGCTGTAGTGTCGAATGGGAGCCACGTATGGCTTGACGTTGGGGTCTTTGAGCTCCAGTCGCATTGGTACTCCTTTGCATGCTGGTACGCTATTAGAGTTAACCGCGAACACATCGATGTACTCGTTGAGAATACTCATCAGTGTATCCTTTTCGTTAGGACTGAGCTGCCCGAATTCGGCCTCCCCCAGATCCACCGTGGGGATTCGGCCCGGAGTATCTGCGATTTCACCACCTTTGTCAAGTTGCTCCGGTGGTCTCGATTTGTCTTTCTCCTTGATCACCTCAATCTGCTTCGGGCCTGTCGGTTCCTCCGACACCGGGTTCGTGAGCGACTTCATGCGTTCCTGATCGTAATATATTGACAGCGCAAACCGTCGCAACCACCATGCTCCCCTGGATCTTCACGTTATCCTGGGCAACATTCGACAACTTGCACTGCAGCGGCATACCCGGAAACCCCCACTGTGCTCCCCTTGGTACTCCTAGACCCTCTCCTAGCTTAAGATCATAGCGGTTACTTGGCTCTACCACTACGAGCTGTTGTACTTGAGGTTGAGGGCCTTTCACAAAAGTGTCTACCTGGATACTGGTACCCCGTTGAACCTCTACATCTTTCGCAATTCGTAGTTTCCAGTGCAGAGTGCCTTCGTCCTCCCATACAGAGCTAACTAACTCCATAATCCCTGCCGGAATCGTTGGTTTCTCCAACTCTTCCGGTCCTCGCTCGTCTGTCGATGGTTTCACCGCGCAATAGTAGTTCCATTCGGCATACATCGCTCCTGCTGTGGCTTCTCCGACCTCCCTCGGGGCGAATGGTACCCATGATGAGGACGGTGTCGGCCGGAAACCTTCCTCAATATCGAACCTAATGATACCTCGATGATCCATCATGAACGCGGCTCCAAGCACCATCGCGTATGTAAGTCCTTTCACCACCCAGAACTTCATACGGAAGATCTGATCGACCGGGACAAAGACCAGTGATAGTAAGCACGAGCTCACCACTTCCATCGGGGGTACGGCGCTGTTCTTTGGATTTGCTGCGCTGAGTAGGCCCTTTCCCACTGGGTTCACCAGCGACTTACCCCAGCCATCACGTTCCTCAATGGACTCGATAAACTGCCGTGACACATAGTTTCCTCCACCTGCCCCAGTATCCACCAACACCGCAATAGGAAGTCGCCGGCTCGAGCTTGGTGCATGCCACAACGTTGCGTGCACCCAAACCTGTAACGTCTTTGCAGTGCTCCCACTACCGACTGGTGAGAGGAACTCTTTTTGTCGTCTATCGCCTTCCCTTTATCTACTGGCTTCCCCGGGCACGTTGAACTTCCCGGGGCGTGTCCTCATTTCTCCATATCGTCTGCGTTGTCTGTCGACGTCGACGATCCTTTGCCAGCGAGGTCATATGCAACAATTATGTCGTACGACGTCTGGTTTGCGGCCTGTTCCGCATCCTTTCACACCGTGTTCCTGTAGAAGCCGTAGGCGATATCTCCCTCTTCGTGAGAGAAGCGACATCCGGTTTCGTGGAAAGAACAGTCCTGGCCTCGCGCGTGGAAGAAACAAATATTGCGACTCCTTAGCGCTTCTTCAATTTCTTCTTTTGCGGTAGTGTTGGGGGGTTGAGGGAGGGGGTCTTTCTTTGCTTTGCGTTCGTTACCCTCTCTCTGCCATCGCCTTGGTGTTGAGGTAGTCGCCTGGGGTGGCTTGGGTCCTAGCCGTCTCGACGGTGTGCTGGTCGGGGCGAAATGAGCTCCTCCCTTCCCTGGCAACGACGCTGGGTGGGTAGAGTATGCGGCCAACCATTGCATGAGCTCATCTCTCATCTTACTGTCAGAGGCGTCCTCCTCATCGACAAACCACTATGGTCTCTTGCGGCATCGGATTGAGACATGGGATCCGCTGCGAGTGCGGCAATGCCGTGGTTCGGTCGCCGTTCTCTCGCCCTGTAACTTGATAAGGACCCCTCACATTTCCTGGAAGTTTTCTCTCTCCAGCTCGCTCCGCGTGTTTCAGGCCCTTTTGAGTTTTGGTTGTGTCCGCCATGCATGTGCCCGACACCGAAGATGTCCCGCATGAGACTCTCATTCCTCGAGGATCGTCCGCCTAACGTGCTGCCAAACGCAGAAACCGAGGCTTGCGTGCCCCTGGCTTTCGTTGTGGCAGATACCTTCGGGTCGCTGAAGTCGCTGCTTCGCATGTTAATGTTCTCAATAACTTTGTTGAAAATATCACCGGTGGCTTAGTAGGTAGTTCGCGCGCCTACCAAGATCAATCTCGTGGGTTCAAGTATCACCGAGTGTATGCTCAGGGGCTTTTTCTTCCATTAACGAAATTGATTAGCGGCAAGCGCGAGAGCGTGAGTTAGCTACATTTGATGAAAATCGACGAGCATTGGGAATACTGAACCCTATGCGCGATAAAAAATAAAGGCACGTACCGGGGGGGGGAAGGGTAGACATCTGGGACCACGGCTTGTCCAGAAGGTCGTCGAGGGTAAAACCTCCTAAGAGTTAGGCTGCAAAGAGAGAGTGTGATGATGAAAAAAAAAATCACGCCTTTCTCCCCCTCGGCTCCATCGTGCGGTCGATAACATGTCCCGTATTGACCGGAGATGCTTCGAGGCTCTCCTATTGCGCTTATACGTCGTAGAGAGGTGCTTCGAACTCGTCGATGTCGTGTGGGCCCACCATTCCGACGATGCGCCGACAAATCCCCATGGCTTCCGTTTCCGACAGGACCTTCCAAAAGCAACCCTCCTCTACCGAGAACGGTCGACTTGGGTCCACCATCGCTGCTCGCGTGTGTAGCAGAACCACTTGCGCTGCCACGGACCAACCTTCCCCCGATTCCACCTCCAGTCGTTCTAAGGTGTGTTGGGCTGCGACCTTAAGGGTTTCCGAGATACTTATTTCTCTCAGAAAGACCCGCATCCACTCTGTGACGGTGAGCTCCCTAGCCAACTTCACAACCTCGCGCCCATCGATCGTAGGTACGCGTGTACGGTGGTTGTTCGCAAAGGCCATTTTGATCATTGACGAGTCCGGTAGTAAGCGCATTAAAACCGCCACACGCACGTCTGACAGTCCATCTCTCTGCGAGGACGTTGGAACCGTACCTTTCAGCTGATCCTTGGGCATGGTCCAGTTGGAAAATATTTCGAGTACATGTATATTTACTTTCCTAGTTTATTGAAAGTTGTCCACTTATCATAATATATATATGCAACTCTTCGAAAATCCTCAATTTACTATCAGAGTAACGGATGGAATCCCCCAGGTATCTAAGACACATCGATCTAATTGTAGGCATTAGCTATATCCGTCATTGTTGTAAATCCTGTACACATTATCTCAACGAATCTTGAACAGCAGAATCTATAATTTTGTAAACATCTATCGAGGTATAAGCATCCATTTATAGAGTATTAATCGACAGAGGTTTCAGGGGCTAAATATATTCATGTATAACTATTAGTAGTGATTCCTACGCAGCCTTGAAGGTATTTATATACTAGCTCCCCAGATGTATGCAGCTCCGCTGTATGTAGTAATTCCCATGACGTGTATAGCTCCGCTGACATCTGAAATATTATTTTTTTTCTATTGATCAATATTAATGCATGCAATCCTCAAGATTCCAAGGTGCTATTCTCGAGCTTCCCCGCTTCCCGTTCCGCTATGATATTATCACTAAACTATGTTTCGAATTCCGGTAAGTTTTCAGCATGACAAAGAGCGACTATAGCGAAGCTTACATTCTCAATAAACACATGAAAACCAGAACCAATTTAGAATACACTACCCCTGAGATATCTGTGAGAACGATCTCGTAGTACCTGTAGAATCTGCAAAGATATAAAATCACCATCACAAAGGCTAAAATCAAATTGCCTGCAAAAAGCCCTTGCATTGTGATTGTCTCATACCGGTAGTATGCATCAAGCGTAAATCAATCAACAGACCTGGGCTCATTTGCAACCTGTATGATAAACGCAGACCCATTTCTATAGTGATTTATCACGTACGAACTTACTCGCAATCAATGATGATGATCCCCCCGTCCCTATGTTCTATTTGTCTCATATTCCTTATTCGACTTCCTACGTTTAACACTACTTAGCCAGCCCCAGCTACATTTTTCATAAATAACCTGTCCCTAATATCGATGATCTTTGCCTCTTCGTCTATTGATATATACTATCAATACCACGTCTCAATATCTAAACTATAGGTGACCTACTTCCCTTCTCGATCGCCGTTGTGGGTAGTTTGAATGGCTGATTTTATCTCGGTCGTCGTTGCTGGTTTTGCCATTTCCTTCTTCTTTTTCTGTTGTTGTTGTCATGAAGATGGCTGATTGACGTGTAAATGAGTTTTGGGCGTGCTTCGGTTTCCAGGATTCTCTGTCATGGTTGGTAGCACTGATGTGCTACCTACAAATTACGATTACGGTTTATCATACATGCGAGCACGGGATTTAAGGCGACTCGTCGGAAATATAGATTAGTTGGGAGTGCCTCTATATTTATTTTCGCCCTTTATAACTTGTATGTGTTTATATAGGTAGATTACGACTTCGTGTAGTATAAAGACCAACCTGTGTACTTCTATTTATGCACCTAGCTGTAACGAGTACATGTATGTGTTGTTGATCATACAAACCAATCGATTTATCATACTATACAAGGTACAATAGGCAGGTACTATTATTTTTTTTCAACGAAATTCTAAAACGAAGAAAGCTAAATTGACTCCACCGTCCATACTACTTCGTTTTCATCATACGCAAACAAACGAACAAAAAAACAAACAGCAGTGACGTACGTACGCACTCAAAGTGGGGGAGAATCTCAATCTCATTTGCCCTCTGCATTGTTGTGCGTATATCATAGCATGGATTGCGTGACCACCTCATTTTGTATAAACATGATAGCGTCTCATTCCTCGCCTCCACCACTTAGAGTACACGGCCACCGATTCTCATTATTCGTGTAGCCTGTTATTTTTGTTTCTGTGGTGTTTGCTTGGGGCTTTCTTGAAGTGCATGGACCTGTTCCAGTCGAGTATTTTGGTACAGCAGTATTACTGCTGTTGTTGCTGTATTTTTACGGGTACCATTTCTGCCTTTGTGACGGTTGTTGTTGTTGTGTCTTTTATACGTGTGCCTGACCCTTAGCAAACAGATATGAGTAGAACAAGGAATACAGCAGGTCTATTTGTAACAGCTACGAAAAAATGAGAAATGAAAAAGTATCCTGTCTTTAGACCCACAGTACCGGTAGTATGCCAATGATACCAAACTTAGCCTACGTAGCTTACTGCGTGGTTCTGTACGGGTGTCTTGTCCTCTATTTTCAAAGTACAATATCAAAGCCACTTTCAGGAAAAAGCAATAGAGCGACAACCCTGAGCAAAGGCAGTAACGTTTACGACATCCTCGAGCGAAGGCAGTACCATTTACAGCAGCTACGTACAGCATTGTTCACAGGTACTACAGCATTGTTCACAGGTACTACAGCATTGTTAACAGGTACAATAGACTGCGCGAGCGGTTTCTGCGTGAAGTTTCCACGCCAAGAATGCAGAGCGACAAGAATAGAGCCTCCAGGAACACAAAAAGGGCTGAAGAAGGGAGCACTCAGCACCCAGAAGCGAGAGTATCTCAGGATTGAAAATCGTTCATGTTTAGACTGCTCAGTTTATTTTCAATATTATTTTATGAACTTGAACTCGTATAGATAACCCGGTTTGCTGCTGAACTTTTCTACCTGTGATTCCATCGAAATTATTAACCTGTGTCAACCTGTCAACATTGAATACCAGCTGAAGCTCTATGTAACGAAGGATGAGAGCTCTGACAGACGTAAACACCCAGATCTCCAACTCCCTGTTCCCAGTCTCTCACCACTTCTAGTCCGTTTCCACCTTGGATGTATGCAAGTTAACTCCTCCTGTGTCCTGTCTCGATAGCTTCCTGCAAAGACCAATCTTCTCTCAAGCACTTGCAGGTCTTGTCTCAAGCACTTCTCTTCGAATATCCAGTGCTACACAACAGATCTCCATATGAAACCTCCAACACCACCTTTACGGTAGCGATCGCAGTACTCAGTCTCGGTCCGCTGTCACTCACACTCAAGTTCTCTTCAGTTTTCCCCTCAATGGTATTGTGTGTTTTCGGATTGTTTTTGACTGCCCAAGAGCGGCGCTTCCTCTTAGATTGACAGGGAGTTGCACAATCCTAGGAAGCATTCCGCTACGTATTTTACATTACGTGCGTCAATCTGCCGCGACAATATTACAGAGTATCTTGTACCGGTATGTTTTATTTTCTGGTTCTTATTTTTCTTCTTCATATAATATGTACGTCGTGCCCGCCATATTCAGTAGAAAAACGTAGGACATTGCAGCCCGTGAGATGAAATCGCGTCTAGATATTTTCTCCGCATATACTACGTTGGGCCACGCACTCAGTGGAACCGCAACTAAAAGACTGCAGTTCCACTTTGGGGACACACTATTCAAATTCCAAGTACTTTTTACCCGAAACGGGACTGCAGTCCTGAAAGGGCGGCTTGCGACTTGCGACCCTCACCGCACGTACGTGCTGAAAAATATGTATTCATTGTTATTGTTGCCATCCAATCACACCACGTATATAGGAGGTTTTATATCTGAAGCGTATGATTGGAAACCGAAGGTAGATACATATAGAAAATATATACGCAGGCAAGGGCGCACAAAAACAGTTATCCCGAACACCACACTACCCCCCCCTCCCCCCCACCGCAGGCCCGAAAAAAAGTGTTTTCCCCCCTTTTTGATGAATTTCTTGGCTTTTCCTCTTCCACCAACTCTCACACAAAAAGGTCTTTCGAGATTAATAGATAGAACATAGCTTGGATACAACATTGGTGCCTCAACAACAACAACAAAGATCTTATAATTGCCTTTCCACTGTTTCGACCTGCCTCGCCGCTAGTGAGGAGTCAAAAGGTCGAACTTGAAGTTCCTTAACCTCTCGTCTTCTGGCTTAACCCTGCTCGTTCGACCACATCTGTTCGAAGACGGAAGGGGAGCAGAGGACAACATCTTGATGGAAAAACGTACGTGTGGTGGAGAGAGGCCACGACAACAACCCACGTGTTAGTTGGCACAATTAATGGCTCTTGACTATTGCACTCTCTAGTGGTGGCAATCTAAGTGTTCTCACCCCTGTATGCCTTCGTGAACGTGATGTTCAAACACGGTTAGCATGTGCCTCCTGGTTGCTCCACTGTTCCTGCACACCCTTGGCTCAGAATTCCTCTCGGGAGGTGGTTGCCACTGCACGAACAGATATGCGGTTCTGGTATATCCGAGCCTTCCGCGACACTCCCTGGTTGCCAACACCATTTAAAGTCGATGGGTAGTGCTTGAGAACAGGCTCCCGGACACCCGGAGACATTCCCGCGCACAAAATCGGAGCGTGGACACACGTCATATCGGTGGGACCATGCTCGTCTGCAGCGTCGGGTAATACTTCATCCAGCTCACAACCCGCGCCCTCACAATCCTCAAGCCCGTTCACAACGCCCGTCGCAACCACCTCAGCGTCACTGCCCTCGCCCGCACCATCCTCACGCCGGCAATTCCCATCGCAACCACCTCAACGTCACTGCTCGCGCCCACGCTGCTACTGTCCCTCGCCACCGGCGACTCCTTCGCGCCGTTCGTGGTGCTCACCCATTGGAAATAAATCAGCATGGTGCGCCCCTTCCCTGCAGCAGCTCTCCTGTAGACGTGTGCAAGTTTGATTGATCAAACCGCTGTCAGACCGAAGACAGTTTTTATCAATGTGTGGTGTTCCACATACATTTATCAAGGCAGTCCCTCGGGTTGATACATTGCATGAAGTACGTGGAGGGGTGATGAACAGATCCCCAGTACGGAAGTAAGCGCCCTAAACTACCCTAAACTGTGTAAACGTGGATGCAACAACCGACAGCTTCCTTCACTTGTGTTCCTTCGAATCCTCATGCTGCCGCACGTGGGTCCGGGTCAATGCCGCTACACTGGGCCCGAAATCGTGTTTGCACGTCTTGCAAACCCATTTGCCTCTGCTGTTCTTCCCGGCGATTTTTGCAAAGACAGACGTGCCCTGCTCGCATGCGAAGGGTGTCAAATTTGAAAAGGGCAGGGGATGAGGGTATCACGCCAGCTGTGCGAAGGCAGCGATATGTTGACACATAGCAGTAGTGGGCTACTGCTGGGTCTGCATTTCATTCGGAATTTCGGAGAAAACTTTATTGTGCCGCGTCTGCTACTGCTGCTGAGGATTCTGCGACTGCTGCTGCCAACTACACGGCAGGCAGCAGGACACACGCGGCGGGCAGG
>JBBMHQ010093416.1:0-22995 GCA_037834295.1 Postelsia palmaeformis | reverse complement strand
GTTTTACTATGCCAACCTTCGACAAAAGAATACGGTGCCCGGTGCCGGACATACTGGCGTAGGGAGAAGCGTGCGTTCTGAAAGTGCGGGAGAAATAACTGGGATATTTTGTCAATACGTACCAGGTACGTGCAAGGCTAGTCAGATTTGCACGTCAATTTGGTATGGTTACAAGGGCTCCGCTGCGTTGGCGGCCAACAAATATAACAAAATGTGGAAAGGGTAAAAAAAAAAACATATCTTGATTATCACACGACAACATTACAACGTTACTGAAACAACTATTAACGACAATGACTCACGTGAAGATGACCTCGGACGGCTTTCTCGAGCTCTTCGCGTCCTTCACGCCACCAGTGCTCTCCACCTTAGCGCGCTGGTAGACCTCCGGGTGCATGCGCCTAAGATAATGCCAGGCGTTCGAAGTGTTGCCATCCCGCGCCTTGACAACATCGGAGCAATGCGGGCACTTCAGTGACTGCCCGTCTTCATGCCGCTTCCACCCCCCTTTCCAGTAAATTCAGGCTCTGGACCTTTCGGGCGTCTCAAAGGCGCTGTCCCTGACCTCGCCCCCCTCCTTCGCTTAACCGAAGCGCTCGACGTCATCCAGCTTGTGCTTCCTCGCAGTGGTGCCCTTTCCGTTCCCTTTCCTTCCCCCACTTTCCTCCTTGCCCGATTCCTCATCATTCCCTTCCCCCCACTCCTTTTCATCATTGCCCTCGTCCTCATCATAGTCCGACGGGGACGGGATGTACGTCTGGTCGTCGTCATCATCTCCTGCCCCTGTCGTGGGATCGACCCCGCCTTCGCTGTCGCTGCCATGCACTTGTTTAACGTAGTCCGTCATTTCCTATCCCATACGCCAGTGCCAGTCGACGATGCTGGGTTATGTCGTGAGCGGCGAGTTGTGAGCTGTGTAGGCGTAGGCTGCAGGCTGTGGATTGTTTCCTATGTTATAGTCAGGCTTCCTCACAAGGGGGATGACAAATACCGAAACAATACCGTATTACGGTATCGGTATTTCGGTATTGGTAAAATGCCCAATAAATCGTGAGGTGTGGTCCGTTTTGGTTCGCTTTTAGGCAGTAGGTGTTGTTATATGCCGTACGGGGGCATCCTGAAAGGGGAAGGACAAATACCGAAATACCGGTTTCCGGTATTTCCGGTATTTCGGTCTCGGTATAATACCGATGCCGAACCCGTTTTTTTCCGAGATTCGGTATCGCATACCGATACCGGAAATCCGGTATTTTCGGTTCGGTTCGGTATCGGTATCCATCCCTGAATGACAACATACTACATATGTGGCGTAGTTTTTGTGATCACGAACCACACCCTGGAAAGTAGCCACAGCGGCGGTTCATTGCCATCAAAAAGAGAGAAGAGACAAGGGGGAAAACTATGGACATAACTCGCCAGCGACGACAGGTGAAAGGAAGTTTCTATCGATACGTAAAAATATTGACAGCGACAACAGACGAGGGGAAAATCTATCGATGCATACTGCCAGCGACAGTATACAAAGAGCAACATATATCGCCCAAATATTCCCAGCAGCATTATATGAGGGGAATCTATTCATAGATACTGACAGTAACAACAGACCGGGGGCAGAATCTATCGATTATTGGTGTTGTTGTTCTCACATGAAAACTCATCGCCACAATAGAATGCAGTCCGTGGTCGCAGGACAGGCTCCAAAAACTCTTGAACAGAAGAAATACCTCGGTAAAAAATATAAACAAGCGAAGTATATTAACAGTTCGAGTACACATGACAACTGAAGCACACCTACCTACACGTCAGACATGAAAAAAAGTGAGGTCCGCGCTAGTACGTATGAGATGAATGCGGTACACTGTACAAGTCGCCACAGAAACTGAGAACATCACATACCATCAAGGAAAAAAACATGATGAAAATAACAACTTGACCTCGAAAAATACTGAAAAAAACTCGAAACAATAACAATTCCTAAAGAAATGAGAGAGAAAAGAAAATCAATTCAAGCTAGGAAGGAATCATAGAAAGCAAGAAATAAATGAATCAATATTTCGCGGATTGCAGGCTCGCACGCTACGTGAGGGGTGTAGAACAGAGATGTCAACAAAAAGACGAACAACAGTACGCCGCCACTAAGAACACCAGGGGAGCGAAGAAGAAACGAACAGACTAAAAGAAGGGAGACGAAGCAAAGCAAAAAACAAAAAAAGCAGACAGCCAGAAAAGCAATACGGAAGATACAAGGACAGACAGAGAGACAAACAGGGAAAAAGAAATACGAAACGAAGGGATAAGAAGGGACCAAATGATAAACCGCCAACTACAGAAGGTTGTGCAGCGTGTCCGTCGTTAACCATTGCCATCGGTACGGCAGAATTGAAAGGTACTAAAGGAAGGAGCGCACAGTTCATCGGGGACGACGATGGCACGCTGTTGCGGGATAAGGTGCGAATTGGTGAACGATAGGAGGGGGTTGACGACAAACTCTTGAAGACGAAGTCGCGTATATTCGATCCCACGATCATCGACCCCTTGCCACCACGACCACTTAAGCTGTCGCTCATAGACAAACCACCCACGGACAATATGACGGAAGCACTTAAGGGGAGGTCAAATTTGAAATCTGTCGGGCTAGATGGTCACCCGGCCGAACTCCCAAAACTCGACCGCCCTGCATTCGCCCAGTGCTTTCATAACGTCCTGGTCAACGTCAGGGCAGCAGAAGAAGTCTTCCAGCAATGGAAACATATGATCATCGAGGTCCTCCTTGCCCACGCAGGTAAATGTTTGTCAAAAATCGGTGCCTCCCGCCTCAGCAACTACTACGAGACCGACGAATCACTCCCGGAGGGACAGTGCGGCTTCCGCCCGCACGATCCACGACTGACATGTTGTTCGTCGTGCGCCGGTTGCAAAAGTTCGGACGACAGAGGAACACCCCCTGTACGTGTGCTTCATCGATCCCCAGAAAAGGACCGAAAGCTGTCCTGGGAGGTACTCAAACGCTTTACCGTACCACCCAAGATACAGAGAATTATCCGTAACTTCAAGGATGGCATGCGAGCACTCGAAATTTTTTGATGCCACGCAGGGCGAAAGGCTGTGTGCTGTCACCGATACTGTTCAACGTGTTCTTCCCTGCTGCGCTACAAGTCGCAAAGGTACGCTCGAGCCAAGACGAAGCCATCGTGAGGGATTTGGTCTAACTCAGTGATACTGCAGTAGTTGTAACGGAGGAGCAGGAGCTGTTGACGTTAACGCGAAGGGCTGTATGAGGCATGTCGTGCGCCGATAACGCAGGAATCGTCTCTTGAAGGGCTCGGAAAAAGGATGACAGCCATCGTAACTGTCCTCGAAGCAGCAGGCCTAACGGTGTCGGAACAAAAGACAGAGGCAATGCTTCTTCATACACCAGACCAGACAACCCTCGCACAACCGCTCGTTATCGAAGCAACAGGCTAGCGGTATTAGCAGACGGCCCAGTTCTTGTACTTAGGCGGCATTATCCACGAGAACACTGATCTCTCGCTCGAAATCGATCGACAGATCCGTCTCATGCGAGCATGCCTGAAACGGTTAGGCCCGGAGTTGTATGATAGGACGACCGTCCCTCTTAGCCTGAAAGTCCGAATGCTGAAGGTCGAGGTGGTTCAGACCCTGCTTTACGGGTGTGTGACGTGGACCCTCAGAACGAAACACTTTGCCAAGCTTCGACAGCTCACCAGGAAGTCCTGTTGCGACTCATTGGGCTTTCAGCGCCGACTTCGTGCCGACCATACCACCCTCTCGTACGCTAGGCCCTCAAAATGGCACGTTGCGAGAGCATCGAAACGACCACTCGTAAAAGGCAGCTCTCTTTTGCGGGGGGCGTGGAACGACAAAGCAAGGAGCAATTATCTAGTCGGTTAAAGTTTGGGACGATAGCTGGTGGGGAGAACCTGAGACCTGGCGGACAGTATAAAACTTGGCATAGATGCATGGTCGAGGACCTGAGGGAGTTCCGAGCGACCGAAAGGTCAACGGAACTTGCACCCTTGGTGTCTGGAGTTGAGACCTCGCTGTGGTCCACTGCAGCAACAAATGACGGGGAAGTGGTACCGGAGGATCCTTGAAGCAGCACAACGCTTCATGATAAGGTGGTACCAAGTTGAGGCTAATCAAAGTGGGCCACGCCGCGCATCCGTCGCGATTGATGTCCGAGGGAATGGGAAGATGGGAGGCAACAACATAAAGAGCGACTGAAAACCCACCCAAGCGGATGAGAAGAGGCGGGGGGAGAGGAGGTGCAGAAGGGAAACTGCAGTGTACGAACGCAGGAAAGAGATGGCAAACAGGGTGGCAAGGCACCAGGCAGACTAGGAAGTAGAACAGACCTATACTACTTGTGTCACCAACTACTGGTGCAGCTGGTTCGAAAGTGGTACTTTTTTGTCTTCTCGTCTTCTTTTCTCTTTCTGGAGTTTTTCCTTC
This sequence comes from Postelsia palmaeformis, assembly GCA_037834295.1. Taxonomy (NCBI): domain Eukaryota; class Phaeophyceae; order Laminariales; family Laminariaceae; genus Postelsia; species Postelsia palmaeformis. Next base: position 18,522 of record JBBMHQ010093416.1, on the reverse strand, counting down.
TTCCGCCGATTCTCTCGGATTTTTTCTCTTTCTTTTTCTTTTTTTGCTCCGATTGTCAAAGCCTTATGAAAGGAGTCGTGTGGCGTGAGTGGATAACGAGCCTACTTTGCTTGTTTCGTATTTTCTGACACCGAGGGGCTGGGCATGGTTGACGAAGACAGGACGGAAACTGCAGTCAGGGTAGCACGGTATACCAGGCGGACTAGCAGGGAGAACCTGGTCGTGCTGCTCGTGCCTCAAACCTCTGCCGCTACGTGGAGGGTGCTTCATGCTTTGGTTTGCCGCTTAGTTTTGAGCTGTTTTTTTGTCTCACTCTGTGTTCCAGTAGTGGTAGGTTTCTCCTCGCCACTTTCCCTGCAGGGGGGGCACGACAGGTTGTTTCTTCTATAAATGTTTTTTTTTCTGTTCTAACCTTTCGATGTGTCTTTTATTTCTGTTGTTTTATTTGTTTCTCGTGTCTCTCTATTTTTATAGAACGTGTATGTCGTGCGTGTTGTGTGTGTCATGCACAGGAGCTCACCTGGGCCGAAGTTACCTGGACAGCAGTTCTGCTGGGAGGGGGGGAAGGGGGTCGTTGATGGCCATGTGCCATATGTGCGCGTGGTTCCTACAGGGAGGAGGGGGTAGACAGGGTAGCAAGGTACCAGGCCGACTGAGTGGGAATAAGCTGTACTTGCTGTTCGTACCACAAACTGCTACAGCTGCCTCAAGGGTGTTTTGTTGTGCTTTGGTTTGCCGGTCATTCCCTTTTATCTCCACTCTTAGTTTATTTATATCTTGCGGTAGTGTGCACCCCCCCCCCCCCACCCTCCCCCCTCGCTGTCTCTCGACGTTAACGCCTCCAGCTGTGGAATCCTACCCGCTCTTTGCAGACGCGGAAGGATAACGCGTCAATTATAACCCCCTCTTCCAAATCAATCCGGAGAAAGCAGAAGCGGGTGGATGGATGGATGTATGTATGCTCCGTGCGATATTCGGGAGCCGGTGAGCCGGTAACGAGGGGGGAGAGAGCTCCCTAGGGAACGTATCTCGTAGTGGAAGAAAGCTGCGCGCACAGATGTTTGCTCCCACCGCATCTCCCCTTGAATGGCATACAAACCTCCCCCTCCTCTCCCCTCTTCTTATATTTTTTAATACGTATACTAAGGAGAACCGTGTGAATGCATACCTCTATCTCTCACTTCCCGTCCGTTTCCGTCTTAGCGCCGACGCGACGGGCGCTGCCGAACGCGAGGGTTGCGGTGCAAGCACACCAAAGCGGTCATCATAGCGAAAGAAACGCAAGCGAGAACGAAAACACCGAACAACCAGGAGCTCCAAAGATCGCTCCTTTTCCGCGTCGCCGACGACCCCTCTCGTTTGGCCCACGACTTCCTCCGAGGCATATCGTCGGCCCCGCAGTCAGGGAACGACATCGCGTTCATGTATCACAGCTGGTGCTTCATGAACCGCCGTTTCTTTTCCCTGTGTCCCTTGATCCAGTTGTTGTGAACGATCACGGTTTTCCCCGATATTGTGTAGTTGGGCAGGTGCGCGTTGTGGGAAACGTCTTTGCCGGCGGGAAACACTTAGTGGGGAATGACGTCGACGTGCATCCCGAGGGCCTCCATTTCTGACAGGGGGCGTTGAAGCGCGGACTGCACAACACACGCGTATTGACAGCAGCAGCAGCAGCGATGGTGGCGGTGGCGGGTGCGGTAACGGCGGTGGTGAAGGTAGTGGCGGCAGCGGCGGCGACAGACGAAGCAAGCAGAGGAGGAACGGCGGCGTGCCTAGGTCAACGACATCGAGTATTTAGTGCCAAGGTTATAATTCAAGATGGAGACAGCCACGCATTGTGCATCCATGCGTGTCGACTCTCGTTAGACGGGCGCAAGCGTCATCATCGATTTCGCGAACGAAGCAAACCAGGCAACCCCGGCTCTCCAGGGCACCCAACACCGATGCATGCGATAGAAACACGTTTCTTCCATACATAGTGCTCGACACGTTCTCCAACTTGGGACTACCCAAACCATTGCATCGTTTAAAAATAATTGGTGTTTCCTAGCATGGTTCAGTCTGCACATCTAGGCCTCTGGACTGTTCGTCAACCATCACGTCGTACACGTTCAGGCTTTTCTTTTTTCTCGCAGTCTGTTTATTTTGGGTAAGGAGTACTGCTGCAAAAGATTTTTAAGGAGAAGCCTCAGAAAATGTGGGTCCATCGACGCGCGCTACGATAAAAGGTAGAACACCTTTGGTCCATCAACAGTTCTGACTTACCAGGTTCATCAACCCATTGTTGCTGTTGAAAATATCACTCGATTTGTCACGATTTTTTTCGTGATATACCTACGAGCGTATTCATGGTTCTATGGGATTGTTCGTCGTAATGAGATTTTGCAGTAGTTGGTTCTCTCATGATCAATTTTAGGGTGACTTAATAATGACTCATCACGGAGGGCCATGGTATTCAGCGTCTATCGTATCTAAGAAAACTATACATTCCAGCATTTTTACCAAGAAGATTTGTTCCTGATTACTGTTAATACGACGACTTAGTGAAGGCTTACTTACTAACAGCATATAGATCTGAAAGCAAGGAGCCTCGTCAAAAAAAGTGCTGTGCGTTCCACAGCACGCACTTACCGCGAAGGGTAGACGCAAACAACACACCAAACTCGCCTCGAGCGAGGAAACCTCCAAGCAGGACGCCCATGACACCACACCTGTTGCTGCTGGTGTGTAGGCCGTGCTGTCCCTATTTCCCCCGATCCAACCGACGCTAACGCTCTAGTTCATGCCAACTATATCCCGCGGCTCCGCGAACACAGTCGGCCGTATCAAAAATCAGCGGCGGCAACCGAGAGGTGGAAGTAGAGGAACTGGAGAGACCCGGACGAGAGAACGGCAGAGCTACTCCACCGCCACCTGCTCGAGACCCACTGCCCGCCAACAAGTAAATACCCCGCGAATCCGGCGGATGGACTACATACGCGAAGCCATGCGGTTGACGAAGAGACGTCCAAACAAGGACGAGCAGGAGATATATGACTCTCTTATCCGGCTGCGGAGGCTATGGCACGCAATATATCATACCACCGAGGAGATACGGCAACCAAGTGTCGACGGCTATATACGCCGCCCACACTTCTGAGTCAAAAACTACGACGGCGGCTGGCTGGACCTCGCGGCTGGTTTCGGCTGGGCGGCAAACTAAGTCAGCTCACTAGCACATTAACTTATCAACAGTACACACAAGTTGAGCCGTGAACACACCAATCAGATACCAATCAAGCGCAATCCTGCAAACTACCGCACACAACTATTTGAAACAACCTAGTCAACGAATAAGCAGTCAGCGACTTCTGGTCAGACAACTCACGGTCCGTTCAATCTCAATCTGAAGGCACATCGCCGGATGTTTCTTCCCCTTCTTCATCGCGCCAACCTTACCACTCATATCATGCATGATCGTGGTCGTATGACTATAGACCGTCGTATCTCTACAATGCTGCAGTATTATTCTGCGCGTTCGCCAATCATGTGAAGTAAGTGTTGGGTTAGATTGGGCCTCCTTCTCAACCCGATGGGCCTGCAGCCGAGCCTAAAAGGGACGACGTGGACGACCGTCGCTCGTTGTCCTGGAAGTTCTCCCATAGCCTCTATTCTATGGGCTCGGGGTTGTACGGATAGCACAATGGTCAGATTCGCAAGCCTTCCCCCAAGCGATACTTGGGTTCCAACCCATGGGGCCACCTCAGCACCATCGTTTTCTGCAATCCGTGCATTCCCACAATGCTGGGCCGTGTATACCTACAATGCCGGGACGGACCATATCGGGTTTCCACCGACCAGGCAGACGTTTGCTTGCACTAAGTGCGAAACACCGTGAGATAACTGGCAGTTCGCAAGAAGGGTGAGCCGCTTCCTACGACGAACCGCTCGTGAGGCGGGCTTTCTCGCATTGGATGGCAGCGTCGAAAAAAAAGGATGTGCTTTCTGGTGTGGTCACCTCCAGGGACAGCAATGTGTATACTATGCAAGTGCCTCGTGGGTGCTTTGCCATGCAATCACTATGTGATGCGATCACTCTCACCGTGCGGGCTCAAGGTTCTTCTCGCCGTACAATGTTTCCAACCCGACCGTCAGCCATGGCGACCCGCGGAACGAACGGTCCCCTGGTTGCTAATGGGGTTAACCCTGGTCTTGTCTTGCAAAAAAAGGCACCGACAAGTTGCTCTGTATCAGATGGGTTCCTCCAGAAAAATCAACACCGTAAATCCCAGGCGACCACTTAGGGCGGTCCTTGCCTCCCTCCTGCTGGGAGTGCCGGTTGTAAATGCTTTACATTTCGTGACGAACAGTTTCGAGGCCCGAAGTCCTGCCCTTCCCTTCCCACCACGGCTACGGTAACCGCGAACGATACGCGGCAGGAATATTTTATCTTGAGCTGTAGCCAAAATCAGGTATACCTCATCCATTTGGGTACAAATCAGGTAATACTAAAACCCAGCACAAAACGCGCGCCACGAGCAGTATCCGGTCCACAAAAAAACATTTTAAGAACAAATGCGTCTAAGCATTGGACGTGTGGGCTCCAATATCTGAATCTGGTGCGTTTTCTTCATAGGGTATATACGTAGGCACCATGAGCAACTTGGGCCTGCAGAGGGTCACTAGGTTTCGTTTGTTTCACCACGGCGAGAGCGCCAAAAGTATTCATTCTGGTGTCCACCCGCCGTCGCCAGCTTTGAGGCTGCTCGACTGTCTTCGCGGAACCGCCGGCACGGCACGGGGTGGGGCAGGCGAACTGCCGTGGGTGTGCGGTGCTGATATACGACTGACTCCTGTGACAATATGAAGCAACAGCGTACAGATCACAAGAACAACCCAATGATTTCACCCCAGAGAAAAAAAAGTGAAACCAGCGTACGTACGTGTGTAAGCATAAATACGTACGTACGCACGAGTTCAGGGTGTATCTACAATAACTAATTGCAGACGAGAGAACGCAGACGCATATGCAAAGAAAAACCGTGTACTACGTACAGTATGGTCTCTCTGATCTGTTCAAAATTCGCCAGATTAGCTGAAGGCTACCAACGCAGGCAGAGTCGACAAAGCCAGGTATACCCTGGCTTTTTCGAGCCAAAATCAGGCACGATGTCAGTCTGGCCATTACCAGGGCTCTTGGCGTGTGATTTGAACTTTTTTCGGTATGTCACTTATTTTTGGCCACACGTGGCCAGCTATACGTGATTTTGGCTGAAACCCTTTTTTTTGCCCGAGATGTATCGCCCGCGCAAATCAATCCGCGTATCACAGGATCCGGAGCTATAAAATTGAGCGATTGACTGATGGGTGGATTGGTCACACAGCTGAATGATCGATGGACTGCTAGACTTCTTGATTGATCGGATGTTTTGTTATTGATGTGGCCGGTTGGTTGGTCGCGTTCATAGATTGATTGATTGACTGCGGGTTGGTTGACTGATTGATTTTGTTCTCGCGCATGAAACTCTGTGTTGTGTGTCCTGCGTTTTACGGCACTGCCGAGACCCCCAACATCGAAACGTGGGTGCCCCCCTCTCGCAACTCACTCCGGTCCTTGCCATAATGTTTATCGCGCGCCGGGCGAAGTGCTACCTACGCTTGCGGACCGTAGTTGAAGTGTGCCTACTCACGCTGCGCGCTTGTGCGAGGCTTTCCTTCGGCGTTGACTGCAGGCTTCGAAATATTTCGTCGAGTATAAAAACATCAAACGCGCCTGCTCCCGAGAACTGAAGCTACTCGTGTTGAAGGGCAAGGGCGGATCCAAGCACAGACCGAAAGATACCGAGCGACCGCCTACTGCGTATGATCAGTCCCGCGGTGCGTTTCTCTCGACAAAATCGATCGCGGGCGTTTTTTTTTGCAACACGTTTTTGTTCTCATAAAAATATAGATATGGCATCGTTCCCGACAACAGAAGTTCGATCGTCTCACCCCGTTTCCACCGTCCCGGACTACACTTCCCAGCAAGCATTTCCAGTACGGGTATCACGTCTTGATCAGGCATACACACCCTCAACAACAATACCAGTATGGCTGAACTTCCCCCCCTTCCCCCTTCAGCCACAACCTTTCACGAGTACATCATAGTGCAACACACCGTCGACACGTCTCCGATATCTGGCAGCAGCGGAAAGGGATCTTTCAGCCAAACCATGTCGGTATCCGTCCAAAGAACGGCCAACTGTTTGTCCAAGATAGCGCTGAGGATCGCGGGCCGAACGAGGACCTCGGCCGTAAATCGGTGGTCTCCATATCTGCCAGCCCTGACGGCGTGCTTTCTCTCCTGTCGCAGCGAGGAGGGCAGGCGCAAGTACAAAGGGAGGCAGGACGTGGGGGGGAGGCAGAGGCAGAGCAACCCCCCTCACGTTTTTTTGCTAACTGCTTCCGATACCCAGACCCATGCCGCGCGTTGGGAGCGTAGCTTGCGGCGCGATGAGGCCGCCGAGACAGCGTATCTGGTGCCGTCACCGAGCAACGTTGGTTTCTACGCGTTGCCTCTACCGAAGCATGTACGTATCAGGGGTGTGGATCACGAAAACCATGGTGCCGCCGGAACGGGGAACAACTATTAATAGCACTGCCACCATGAATGGACCTTCAACGCGGTGTATTTTTGCTACCGAGCATTTCAGCGCAACAAACGTGCTGAATCACAGACAATTCCTCAAGGGAACGCCGAATTTCTCCCGCCGGTGAGGCTGTAGACAAGAGGATGACACAACCTCGCCCCCCTCCCAGCCTCTACCCAGCGCGTTGCACCACAGTGGGTGGGAAACACGACCCCGCTGGCACCCGGACGTTCGGTTCCGAATATACCAGTGGCTGCAGCAGCATGTCGAATGTTAAAGGTTCACCACACCCAGCCTCTTCAGGCTCGCATTGGCCAAGCAACGCTTCCACCCCCCCCCCCTCTCCCCTCCGGCCCGTCCCGGCATTGTAGGGATGGGACGGTCTATGGTCATACCACTACCGCCGTGCATGATATCGAGTACCCCCCCCCCTCGAAGATAGGATAGACGCGGGACTAACAACGTACCTGGTAATGTTTCTTTCTAGATGTACAGAAGGCCCACGACGCATTATGGAGAAATGGATTGTGGAGAAAACTGTGGGACATAGAAATCAGAGGAAATATGTGGAGAATGATTTTAAAAAGTGACGGAACGTGCGAGAAGTGCTATGATGCTGGGCGGAAAGGTATCGAAGTATGTTGGTATTTCACAAGAAAATAAGTTGCACAGGGATGTACATTGTCACCTCACCAATTCAAGATATATATACGATGTATTCACGACCTGAGAGTAGTAGTCGAAGCACAAAGGCAGGCAGTCACGGTAGGGGAATATACGGTGTCGGGATTGATGTTCGCGGATGACTTTGTGGGAATATCAGAAACACCCGAAGGAATGCAGAAAACAAAAAAGAAAGTGCTCTGATACAACGGGAAGTGGAGGGTGACGGCGAACGTCAAGAAATGCGCAGCAGTTGTTTGCAGCAAAGATAAGGCGAACCCGGTAAATTTCAGCTGAAAGTAGGGAGAAGATGAATAGCCGATCCTGGACCAGTCTACGTACCTTGGCGTAGATATGCCAAAAGGTTGTTCTTGTGATACATGTCATAGCGAAAATCATGCTCATAGGAAAGGGTAAATCACACGTCGGCAAGATGGATGCGATCCTAACAAACTCTCGCATCGACACTACTACGGGGGACCATAGTTAGTAGGACCAAATATTATGAGTAAAAATACATAAATATATAGATTTTAGTTTGGATCATAGGTCCTATTAACTATGGTCCCCCGTAATAGCTAGTATTAGGATATGAAAGCTGATTAATGTGATATTACCAAAGCTATAACATGCAGGAGAAGTGTCGGAAGGGAACCCAAAGGTCGTAAAACAGTACATATGACAGCATCTAACAAATCCTCAAATGACTAAAAGTAATACAGTATGAAAGAAGCAGGACTGGAAATGTACCCACTCAAGACATTTAAGGACCTGAGAAAGTTTAAATGGCAAATAAAGGAAGGATCGTGCCAAAAAAGTGGTTGACAACCAGAGTTGATGGAGTTGTAAGGGAGAAAGACCCAAAAGGCCGAGCTGGAATAACATGAGATAGCTTAGTTGATACAGGATGGCATGATATAGGGGGAAACCAAGAAGAGCTGATGTCCGCCGGAAAAATTTGCGAGTTACAAGGCAGACGTAGAAGAAAGGATAGAAAAAAGAGAAAGGCCAGCGATAAAAAACAAGGTGGAATCGGGAAAACACTCAGAGATAGACGGGGGATTGAGAAAAGGAATAGGAATGAAAACGTATTTGCACGGTTCAATGCACTTCGCGAAAACGCTGAAACTGCGATTTCGTGTAGGAGACCTGGATATGCTAGAGAAGAGAAAGAGGTACACCAGTAGCCGGGAGGAGGAGCAAATAAATGCACAGATGTGCCCGTGTGGCAAAGCAATAGAGGGTAGAACTCACACAGTAGGGCGGATGTGAAATGTACAAATAGAAACGGGATGTGTTAGGAAAGAAAATGAGGGAGATTTATCAATGTGACATAGATGAGTTTGGTACACTAGATAGCAGCGAGAAAACCTTCGCCATCGTAGGAGATAGATGGTGGCCCCAGGCAGCATAACACGAAGGGGACAAGACCGAAAAACAAAATCTACGTAGTATATAGAAACAACGTAAGGAGCACCCATATGTTCGAGATGTATCTATTAATACTAGGAGTAGGAACGGTGCTCCGCCTCGACAGGGATGCGTGGTCAATGGTCAAACGACTACGGCAAGCAACACATGAGTACGCCCCCGCCCCCCCCGCCCCCCGCTCGAAGGAACAAATTCGGGCGCTGCGGTAAGAATAGAGGTAGCACCCGTATTATTGGCAAAGGCTGTTGACGTGTGGAGCTCTATATTATTCGCAGGTCACCCAACAACTACCTTGAAAATGAGTGTGAGCGGAACCCGTGACACAATCCCGCGGGCTAAGGAGGTAGCATGTATCGAATCACGCTGGAAACATAAATCGGATAAAAAGGCAGTGAGGCCCGTGCGTGCCAAGGAATACCTGGTATGTACTACTGCAGTGGCTCCTTTTGGTCGAACCGTTTTTGACCGGCCGGGCGTTTTTTAACCCAATTTCGTTGGAACACCATGTACTTGACGCTGTTGTTTTCCTTTCATGTTCGTGATGTACCTACTGTTGTTTTACTTTCATTTTCGTGATAAACCTACGGTAGGATTTTGAGGGATTTTGTTCATCGGGGTAACACTTTTGGTATTTTCTGTCTAAACTCAGTTTTGGGCGGGGGTATATAGGGCTTCTCGAGTGAAGTAAGAGCCTCAGAAAAACAAGGTACGACCCCTTCAAGAGCCTCCAAAAAATTAGAAGCCACCCCTACTAGGCAAGCACGCGTCATGAGTAGCTCCTCGGTTGAGTAGCCCCGTCGGTGGAGCAGTATTCGGGACGAAAAAAATGCAGCCCTTCCTAGGTTAGCACAGCCCAAAACGAGGCAAACGCTTCTTGCTTCCCAATGTTGATGAGTGCGCGCGACAGGTCCAGGGGGGCAACTCTAGATCCTTCCGTTTTTTCCCACTGCTCCCGCCGTCGTCGTCTGGGGGCAAACAAGTATCAAGCTGCTCAGTTCTTGATATAGCTATCCCAGGGCAGATGCATTCGGGATCTGTACGATGTAGCTAGTTTTGTCGGGTGGGAGCCGTAGAATTTTCATGATCTCCGCTACTACGGGGGTCCATATTAAATACCAGGTAGGGTCTACGGTACACACAAAAGTCTATATACTTACCCATGTTCACAAAACATATTCCGTCCTATTTACTGTGGTCTCCCGTAAATAGCACGGGCTTCCTAGTGTGGGTTTGTGCTGCACAGATCCCGCACGATCCTCGAAAACGACAGATTATGATCAACATGTTCTAGATGATCTAGATCATTGATCTGGCTAATGTTTGGCCGATGTGTGAAAGGGTATCCGCGACCTGTTTTCGCACAGCCCACCTGTTTTCGAAAAAGCGCGTCGCCGCTGTTGTGTCATGCACTCACCGAGATATCAGCGGGAACGATGACAGTACATCCCGGCGCCAACTCATCGAGGAAGTTGAGCGCAACCTCATCCATGACCACGAACAAGATCTTCGTAGGGTAAGGCAGGGCAGGGATAAGCAAACATGACACCAGCAATGCACATACGATAAGCCGTTGGCGAAGTTGGGTTTCAGTTTGGTCGGGGAAGAGCATTTAAGTTTTCGGACACTGGGGAAGAGCTGGTTTTCCTCTCCATCTACCGATGCACTACTTCGCGCATTTCCAACACCAGGCTTGGGCGACGAGGAGCATCGTGAGGAAGACCCCCGCCGTTTACGGGTATCAACGACATGCAGTTGCAGCGCCCAGGGCGGCCTTGTCAAGTGCGATTGAGCCTCCCGGGTGCAAAAGGGTAGAGAAATAGAAGCATCTCCCTCTCCTGCTCAGGGGGGGTACGAAGCGAAGCGAACATAATACTCACGCGGCCGAGCACAAGGCAGCTTACGCAACCGTCGCCCCGGGCACCAACAGCATGCCTTACCACCGAGCTAAAACTGACGCAAGACATAGTCACCCCGCGGTAGGGGTTGCACTGTTTGGGACAAAGGCTCCTGAGCGATTGAGGTCCCTAAGTGAGGAACCAGCAGTTAGGATGGAAAATTTACTCGTATACTTCGAAGTATTCGTTTGAGGACAAGTGCACACATGTGCCGGTCGGGTGGCGCTAGCAACTTCTTTCCAAATATTGTATCAGGTGAGATATTGAGCTCCTAATGTGAGGGGCTCAGGGACTTTTGATTCACCCCTACCGTGGGATGACTCGACACAGCTGTGGAAGCGTTGTGAGTTTCAGCTAAGTGTCTACCCGTCCGCCAGAGCAATACTGTAACAAAACTAAAAGAAACGAGCGAACAAACATACAAAGCATGCAAAAAAACAAGCTCTATTTTGTCAAACAGGCTGAACACGAGTATACATGCGGTCGCCATCTCACCTTGGCGTCAGTAGTCTTCCTCACCGACAGCAGCAGGTTCGCTGCCATGTCTAAATATCCGCAGTTGCCACTGGTCACCAGAACTAACCCTCGAGGCGAGCCGCGGGGTATTTAGGCGCGCAAGATTGACGTCGCCGTCTCAAGCACGTACACAGGCGGCCAAGGAGCTTTCGATAGTGCTGCGAGCCGGCGAGGTCCTGTTGTCTACCTTAAATCCGGAAGTATCGAGCACCAATGCGAACTTCGAGCTTCCGATGTGGACCTCCGTTTTCTCCGGGGCTGACTGCTTTGTCTTCCGCGATCGATTCAAAAGTCGTTTCGGCCTGGGCGCGCGCCTCAGCAGCTGCTTCTGCGCTTTGGGCGAAGAATTCCCCTCCCTTCTTCATTTCCGCTGTGTGTACCAGCTCGAGAGTGTCTCTCCACTCCTCCGACGGGGGTTTAATGCCGGTGAATGTTGACCTCAGCACGTTTGTGCCATCCACCACCACAACGCCCAACCCGTGAACGGGAAGCGCCCCCGCCGTCACCATGAGATATTTCGCCCTCTTTCAACAGTAACGGGATGACCTGCAGAAGGGTGTCACTGCTAGCGCCTCGCTGCCCTCGTCCCACCCCCGTCTCCACCGACAACACGTCTTGCAAGCGCCGTGGGTCTAGGACGGCGCGGTTGCACCAGACCTGGGCCACAAAAGCATCCGGAAGCCAGCGGCCCCCATTGTCGTCGAAGCTATCCCCTCTTGACCAGGATCGCACGAGCACAGCGGTGGGAGGCGTTGACTTGGAAAGGGCCGGCATCAGAGAGTGGGTCGAGTCGGACAGCCCCTCGTGGGGCACGCTGCCTTCGGCGAACAGACTCACAAGAGACGCATGCTCGTTCTAGGACAGAAACGAGTGGAAGATCTCGGTCCAGGAGGAGTCCTGGTCAACCACGAACGGAAAAATGTGAGGTTCTTCGTACTTACCCACCGCGGCCTCGAGCGCGCTGTTCGGGTGGCACTAGATCCAGACGGGGGGAAGCTTGCTCCGCCTGTCGTCGGCAGCGTTGCTGGCCGATTCGACCAGCGCCGCTCCGCCTGCCGCTCCGTCTTCTAGAAGCACCAGGATCACAACAGAAGCTCCGAAATCCGGCCTGGGCTCAGGTGATGAGTCAGGTGTTCTTGTTGGCGTCGACGGCGGTATAACGGATACGACTGTTGTTGTCCCTCCGCCGCTTGGCCAAGTCTATGGTTTGTTGCCATCGACACCACCGGTCGCCCAAAACGGGCCCGCCAAGCTCAAGGCGACGTAGGCGCACACAACCAACATGGGTAGACGTATATCTAGACCCTCTCGATAACTGCCGCCCGTCGAAAGCAAGGCAACAGGTGGTCGCTTCGAGACCATTTTCGGAAGTTTCGGCATGTGCCGGCTGTTCATCACCAGGTACAGAGTGACCCGTGTATTACTGCTGTACAGAAGCCCCTCGTGGACGGATACGATGAACCAAGTACAGCAGTACCAGGTAACTGGTGTAGAGAGTGACCAAGGCGATATGTTCGGGTTCGACGCCAGAGAGCGCGTGCGCCGCATACCGCACACATCGCTGTTCCTTTGTGCTGAGTGAGGTGGCCCGCCGGCACGGATGGTATCATAGCACCGTGGCCATGCTGTATACCTGGTATAAGCAAGAATATATCAGTGATGGAGGAGAGCTATTTACGTGTATTGCACGGCGCGTGGGTCCCCCACATGAAAAAAATGTTTTTTCGAGTGGAAACCAAATCGTTTTTTTTTTTTGGCCTGGTACTATTAATAGTACGTAATCAATCACTCAAACACTCTGCGAGTGCATACAGCAGCACTTAGTCGCTCGGCAATCATCTGTAGATGTCGTGGACTCAGGTGTTTCCCTTTCTCCCCCTCGACACACGCATTAGTGCCTGTGTTTATCGCGCATAGGGCCCAGCACTCCGCCCACTCGTAGTTACGATACGTTTCAAATTACGGGCGTACCCGTCGCAAATCCCCCAGGTCCACAGCACAAGCTTCCCTTGGGATCCATCCAGCGAGAGAAGGCAACCATACGTCAACTTATGTCGAGCGGATTGGGAGGGGACGGGAGGGACACCAGCTAGCTGCGAGGGGGCTGCGGCGGCGTGACTTGGCCGGGAGTATCTCGAAAGGCCATGATCATGTCAGGTGAAAGCGGTACAACAGCACAGCAGCAGTAGTGCTGGGATGGATGGTCGACTTTTTATTTTGCGTTGAAAGGGCGCAAAATGGCAAGCACACTTGGACCTATCATGATACCGTATTATACGTACTGCTGCTGTGTATCGTACCGCTGCTGTACATGTTTCCTGTATAAACGGGAGCAATTGATTTTTTAGGGGCAGCACGGACCAGGACCTAATCGTGTGTGCAGTCTTTGCAGCGTCAGAGTTATGTTGATGTCCGTGTTGGCTCGCGCTACGGCTATACCAGGGTATATGGCGGTTTCTGCTGTTGGTCCTCTGCTGTTCGGTATTTGTCCTGTTGGTGTTCTGTTGATGTCGTTGAGATAACAGCAGGAGAAGGGCCCCTCTGGTGAGGCGCTGGCAGGGGGAAAACTACTAATATGTTGCCGACGTACTGCTGTAGGATCCCCAGATCTTAAAGAGTCATCATAAGGCTGCGAGTACAGGATACGGCTCGGCGCACAGCGGTCACGGAGTGCCCCTCTCCAAGCCACCAGTCTAATCGGAACGGCTGCGCACCACACACTATGTCTTCCTTCTTCCTTGTTCCACAGAACCTGGTACAAAATGCCCGTACACCACTCATACGTTCGGGCGTTGAAAAAGTCAAATCCTCAGCCCACGCACGCATCGTCGTTGTCGAGCATAGTCCCGTTTTTGGGACAAACTACTCGAGATTGAGTTGTTAGTCCCCGAAACGGGACTAGTCACCGTCCGGCAATCTAACTTCGTGCGCGAACATGCAAGAGGGCTGCCACACTCCCGCTGTGATCTCACTACTATATTTTCAAAAATTCCAAGGACTATCGATGCTAGTAATGGTACTGAGCGATACTGCCGCAGTTTGATCTCGAAACGTGGGTGTAGGGATAGGAACAGCAAACAAAACGACATGTATGTTTTGTATATAAGCCTGTGAGGGTGGGTGTTGTCAGTGCCGCTGCAGAATAACCTGGGAGCAACTAACAGCTGATCTCACCAACAAAAGTGGACCCTCATCGCACACACGGAGGGCTTAACTTACTGAACGTCAGCGCGGCAGCAGTTTGCGTACGCCGTGTAAGTTTCTTTGCCGTTGAGGCAACAGAAAATCAATCAAATATGTTTGTACCTCCAGGTTAGACTAAAAAACGCGCTACAGTACGCCATGCGCCGTCTGCTACCTTGTGTCATCATCATTTACAAGTACCAGGTACAAGTTAAAAACGTTACATATTGGTTGATGTGCGTCGCTGCGTCCATGTGTTGTTGTCCAACCTCGAGTGTTATTTGGTATATGTCACAGCAGCCGCTCGCAAATCCATCCCACGTCTGTGCAAGAATTACAGCGGTAGCGTCAATAGCAGAAACGAGAGTGCTGCCCGGGGATGTCGCCTTAGAGAGTTAAGCTCCGCCTTGTTTTCACGCAGCAGGCATCTCTCTTAAAGTTTCAAGGGTGGTCCGGGATCAAACAGATCGGATTACGACGCCATAATAGGGATTAAACCGCCACGTGGGCAGTGTTTGCGGTTTGCTCAAAATCGAACTGCGAAGAGAGCGTGCCCATGCGGAACGCCAGCGCGTGCTCATTAGAGAGGCTGCCGTGATCGAAATTCGACTTGTGTCACTTTGATAGAGCGTTTCGCCTGCTTGGCTGTTCCTCGTAAGAATTCCTCCGACTCGCCCATCAAAAATTCTACACAAGGTAAAGGCTTTGAGAAAACAGTCGTTCGTTGTATAGCCTAGGCCTAACCAAGAGAGGGTTTGCGTCAGTTCGTCCATAATATTAACCACCTAGTCCGCTGCTGGTTCACGATACTCTTACGGACGATGGAGAGACGTGTTACAGCAAAAACTTATGAAACAAACTTGAAATATAGCTTCTTGATCTGACATCTCCGCCGAGACTGCAGCACTGCTCCGCACTGCTCCGACCTATTACCGCACAACCCCAGTTTTTTGTTCATCTCTAAGCAAAAACGCCTCCGCCACAGCTTCCGCCTCAACGTGGGCCTTTTCGCACTGAACGACCAGTCCCTCCAACCTCGTGGCAAACACCATCGCCCGGAATTCGACCGCGCCTCCTCTGGGATCGTCGATCCACTCTTGCTCTGCCTCCAGACCCCTTCCTATTTCACGTAGCTTCGATATGACGATTTCGACCCTCCGGTAAGCGATGCCGCCTGATCGAGACTCGCCCGGTCCGAGTTTGCCATCTGCGTTGGTGGAAACCCTAGCGTTGTTGGGGGCAACAGGTGGGGCTTTCGCCGGGATCGCCATTTTTCCTTGGTGGGAATTTCTTGATGTGAGTGGTTGAGTGTCCGGCGGTGGCGATGGCAAAACTTGCAGACCGCCGCTCGGTGAGTGCGATCGCCTTTTTCCGACGAAGAAAGAAGTCTTGCCGGCCCCGCGGGTCGCATCGGCAGCGGCAGCGGCGGCGGCAGCGGCGGCAGCGGCATCGACCTGGTTGGCGTTTGGTTCCGTTTGAGGTTGCGTCCAAGTGGATGCTGGCACTGGAGCTAACGTCGAAACAGTAGCCAAGGTGTTGGACGGTGGCCTCTCACCGGCGTTGCCGGTATTTTCTCTGGAGACCTCATTAGGGGGTGACGTTTCTGCTGCCGTTGCCCCCGCCGTTGCCGCCGAGGCAATCCCGCGAGACTGTGAATTTTCGTTGTGGTGGAGACGCCGCAGCCTAGCTACGTGTTTCTGCGCGCATAAGGCGTGGAAGAAAAACGGTTTGGCACAAGCGTACGCCCACGCACAAAATATGGAAGTCGGTGATCAGCGTTGGCACCTCCAGTAAGAGAAAAGCCATGCGTATGTATAAATTTGGTCATGGAATCAAACCATGTCCCGCCGCCAGAAGTCCACATTCATACAACTCGGGCAGCAACATCTCACTTCAAGTCCTAGGGTAAATCAGCCGCGCTGCTACAGTAGCCTTTCGAAGGGAGGGTAATGCTTTTCGGTCTTTGCTTTGGAGGCAAGCATGATAACGAACCTACAGTAGGAACTAGGTGTTTGCCAGCGCCGATCTCTTATTCGCTAGAAAGCGAGATCGAGTGACCTCATACCGCCTGCTTGGCGCGAAAACCCCGCAGATTGGAGACCGGTATCATAGAAATCGTTGCCCAAGTGACTGGGGGCTAGGGTTTCCTGCTCAGGTAGATAGATCTCTCAAACCAAGCTGGCGCTATGGTTGAATGTTGTCGAGACACTCGGTCATGTTCCATACATCCATGAGAAATGTTTGGGTCGCGGTATAACAGTTGCGCAAACCCAAGCCAACCAATAACGCAATCCACACCCTTGTCCAAGAGTCAGCAACGGTCACACTCGCTCGTCTGCTGTAGTGCCCAAAAGCAAACGGAGTGCGTGCTCTACGGATCACTGCCTCGCCGTTCAGTATCATTAGGTAAATGTCGACGAACTTTCCAGACGAGTTTGCCGCAGCGATAGGCCAACGACGCTCTTCCAGACCACCTCCTGGTCGTCTGTACGTACTGCACCGGCCACATCACTGACAGAAACGTAGAGGAAGGAGGGCGCACCTTGATTCGGGCGCCCTCGGCCCCACAGAAATCCCCCAGGCGTCTCCGTGCTCGATCGTAGTCGCAGTGCCCGCATGGGAGATGGATTGTGCACTGCGCGTGCCGGAAAAAGCACGCAACGGTCACAGGAAAAGGGGGCGACGACGTGCCAGCAGGAGCGAGGAAGCAGAGGCGGTACGCCTGTGTCATGTTAATATGTGCGGCTGCTGAGTGGTTCGTTTGTACTCGTTTCGAGCACCACTTTCGTAGGGTCATATTTTTGGGTGCTCTTTGACGAAAGGTCGTGCCGCACAATGCTGTATCTGCGAAGTATAAGCAGCTATACAGGTCCTGAGGCTACCTCTATGCGCTACTACTGTAGTCTAGTCAGAGAGCATGCCTATTACTTGCTTTTGGCGAAACCCAATCGGAGTACCGGCCGTCGGTGCAGGGGCTATCGCGATGCATGCAGTCAGCATCGGCCTGAAATGCTGCAAACGTTGAATAAAATCGAACCTGAGGGCAACGAGGCTTCGGAGTTTCCACAATGTGCGCGTCGAAGGGGTGATGGTGGCTGCAGCGTCGTCGCTGGTTAAACTCGGGACAAGCTCCTCTCCGCATGAATCCGGGGCAGTCTATGAAGGGCACCGCCCCTCCCTTCCAGTTTGTGGTCACCGCTGCCGCCGGGTTTCGTCGCTGAGGGAGTTCCGATCTCCTCTGGATGCCTCGGATGGCCAAGTCCTGCACGATTGAGCAGTCAACCAGATGATTCAATAATTGCCACAGTTAACGTTTCGTCATCTGCGAGTGCGAGGAGTGGTTGAATAATGTTGAATAACGCTCCAGGATGTTGTGACGGGGCATGGAGTGAACTTAAATGGCAAATCGCCCGCCACCTAGGAACGCCTTTAGCCAGACCCGAAATAAGGACAGAGTGAACGCATTTTCACGCTCGGCAAACACACCATTACCTAACATGGTTGGGCCAAGCATCGAGTCAAATCCTGTTCTCGAGATTGCGCTGTAAGAAAGGCGGCAAGGTGCTGGCCCGCAGCATATCGAGATTGCGATGTGCCACACGATTCACACAAGCAGCAGCTCTAAATCTGCACTTACCAAAGTCACACCCATGGTTCTAGGTATGCTGCCCTCGACGCTCGATTGAGTAGAGTTTGATTGACAGGTATGTGCTGCTGAGGCATTTATGGATTAAGCGAATGAAGAAAACGGTTCGGTTATCCCGCACAAAATTAAATCGTCCCGCTCAACCAAAGGCGTTTATTGTTTCCACGCCGAAAGTACACTAAAACAATGCAGCGTTTTGCCCACCCTAATACGGCAATGCACATCAAGAGTCAACAAGGAACAAGTCGGTTGCAGATTTCGCTCGAGTTCACCCCCCTCAGCACCACGAGCGTCAGCATCGAAACCAACGCCAGCACGAACCCCGGCAGTCCGAGCAGCGAACGCGTAGTCAAGATCTTCCCGCATGCCCGACGAAATCGTGGGTTGAAGGAGGGAATTTTGACTCGTGTTGTCTCTCCCTGCGGCGCAACGTAATCATACACAATGTTTTGTGTTTAAGTCACACCTGCTCCGAGATATGTTGGCAAGGAGGGCGTAGCGTGCAGGTGCTGCAAGGGTCAAGGGGCTCGAGAGAATCGGAGGCCTGCACGTGCCGGGATTTCTTCGCTCGAGCCACCAG
>JBBMHQ010093405.1:0-10498 GCA_037834295.1 Postelsia palmaeformis | reverse complement strand
GGGAGAAGAGCTTACTTAGTGACCCCGGATCTGAGTTACGACTGAAGAGGGAGAGAGAGAAGAAGGGCGAAGATAACCAAGGGGATGAGAAGAAAGAAAAGAAACAAAAGAAAAAAAGAAAAAAGAACACACACACAAATATATTCCCGCACTTTTCGTAGCACGGAGGTTCGTGTTAATTCTCTGACCGTGACCGCCCTCCTCACTGCTAACACAAAACGTGACACAGCCAACCATGGCACTTGACTCATAGCGACCAAACGACAAGAGCGTTTGGGGCTACCAATCGTCTAGGAGCAGCGTGGGCGCCTACTACTAGCAGTACAGGTAGAAAATGTTACGGCCGTGCTTCACGTCTCCTTGCGCTGTAACTCGGACCATACTTTATATCTTCCCTCTTTGTCGCAGCAACCCCCTTTCTCGCAGCAACCGTTGCTATAGTCGTCGCTTCTTAGACTGATTTTTCACCTCTGAAGCCCCAAACGGGTTAGGTCAAAACCCTTCTAGGACTGCAGTCCCGTTTGGGGGCAAACCACCTAAAAAATGGCCGGTTTATCATGAAAAAACGGGATTGCAGTTCTAAAGAGGTCAAGTAGACCGACAGATTTCACAACGAGAGCAACCAAAATGTTCGGCGCTCGACTGTCTGTTGAAGGCACATGGTCGCGCCAACACACCATTTTGTTGCAGCAAACTGATATGATGGTATCACGTAACAGCAGCTGTAAGGTGGTGCAATACGTACCAGTCTGATATCACGGTCCCTATTAATAACGGAAGCGTCTCTGTAGATCGTATCAGTATGAGGAGACAGGCAGATACGTATTAATGATACGGGTGTGAGATAACATCACGTGGACTGTTACAGCGGTAACGGAAACGTCTAGTAGATTGTACACATGTGTGAAAATACATGGTCCAGGGAACAGTCTGGCTGCCCCCCCCTCTGTCGCGCTCTGATCTCGCACTCTATCATCGGAGCTCCCACGAGATAGGTAACAAGAAAAAAAGTACCAGGGACAAGTGTGTCCTCACCAGCATCGACATTCCTGCGTCCTCCTCCATGAGGAACATCTTTACATTTGGCGTCATCGGCAGGACTTCGTCACCACTGAGCGCGCCTTCTCCTACAAGCTATCTGCGTGAACTTCCTCCAACAGCTCAGTTTGTGATCATCATGCTACCTACCAGTGTTGTTCAATACCTGGTAGCTCACAAGAAACATCTGTACAATACACTGCCAGAGAATATCACCCCGGAGGAATACGACAGAGCCGGCGGAAGATTGCTTCAAGCTCGATCTTCGCCGAAAGGAATCACCAAGCTTGGGTCTCTCCAGCATGCCAATATTAACAAACAGAACACCGCTAAGGCCCCCAGAACACTGCAGACCCGTCGTATGATGCTGTGAGGAGCATAGGCTCGCTCGGGTGGTACGAGAGGCTGCACACCGGTCTCGTGTGGTGCTTCAGCAATCGCGTCACTTTTGCCTCGACAATATCCCATATGCGTACTTGGCCATCCTCGGAACCCTGCCAACACCAAGCGCGCCGAAACGTTAAAAGCACAGACACGTTGACAAGACACGGGGGGATTTCAGCGAGTACATAAGCGTTTGTATACCATAGACGAGATGGCGTTGTGCAGCAGCAGCAAATATCTACACGTCCCCCCCCTCAAGCCGTCGTTCCCAACAACCGCAAAGGAAAATCCAAGAAATGAGCAAGAAAGTATCTAATTGTTGGTGCCAGCAGCGTTATTGAAAACTCAAGCCATGGCGGTAATGCCCGAGCGAATCGGTATGCCGCCACTGGTCAGGGGGTCAAGTGCGCGTTCGTGGGGTGTGTATCTGAAGGGAAACCTGCGGTATTTGAAAGCGTCCATTCGTACGCCAGTGTCACCAAAAGCGCGACAGTGCGAGTTGACAAAATTTTATGAGCATTGGTGGAAACGTTGAACCCTCTGCGCGATGAAATATGAATGCGTGCTATCCCGGGGTGTGTGAAAGGAAAACACGTCAGACCACGACCTATCCAGAAGATTGCTGAGGGCGTGTAAAACACGCGAGTTGGGCTAGAACGTAGTGACCGAAGGGGCTCATGGGGGGGCGGTTGTACTCATTATCATGCATGGCCGTAGTCGTATGATCATAGACCCTCGTATCCCTACACAATGCCGGGACGGAGCATGTCGGGTTTTCACCGACCATGCCCGCAGGGGGGGGGGGGTCGAATAAAAAAGTACACATGATATGTCCCACCATGTATGATGCAATAAACTCACGCTGATGACGTGGGCGTCTGTGTTGGTCAGCCAGCTCTCCATACGGTAACTCTTGTGGAGGTGCCTGGAGACGAGAGCAGACAGACAGGCAGGCAATCCGCTATTTTTTAGACACCAAGGCAACGCTCATGCGCAGTGCAAATACTACCTCAAGGGATAGATAACGCCTGGCTGAATCGCGCAAGATTTTTCCCGGAAACATGATTGATCCTGCTACGTTTTCATTCACTGCAGCAATTTTATAGTTCACCCAGACGCCGTCGTCGGGAAGAAATAGGAACAAAAGTGCCTAAGACTTGTACAGGACTACTTTAAGCTGTAGAATCATCCTGTACAAGCACGTGCAGCTCTCAACGACGTCTGTGAAACAACCACCACGGTGACGCTTAGAGGAAAAGGTTGGGGGTGTCAGCCTGAGGGGCACCAATTCCCCCCGAGTGTCAAACATGGCGAACCCAGACACGGGGCCCGGGCGTGCGGCTCAGCAGCAGGAATGCCCAGTGAAGCGGAAGCAAAACAAATGTGCTGTAGTAATAGCACTACTATCAACAGGAAACGCGTGTACAACGACGCCGACCAAAAAAAGAGATCACCGAGAAAGACGACCGGGCTGAGAGATTTGACAAATCCGGAAGATATGGACATCGTATAGAATGCACGCGGCTTCGCGGTCGAGAGGTCGCCTCACACAACGCTCCGCTCCACAAAAGGTCCCTCTCCGAAAGAGCACCAAACAAGCCATGCCTCCGACGCCCTTTCGCCCCCTTCTCACCCCGTGTACGAGTTCAGCTGCGATCCCGACTCCTTCTCCAAAAGCCTCACGACGCCTCCCAAGCACGTCACCAGCAGGCACTTGCCGTCGTGGGATACGCTGGCGTGCGTCACAGGCGCGTGCACGTTGTCTTCGTGGACCTTGGCGGCGCGCAAGTCGTACGTGCGGACCCTGCCGTCCACGCAGCCCACCACCAGCTCGTCTCCGGAGGGCGTCGATGACACGGATGTCGCGCTGTCTTTGCAGCCTTCCAGGGTCTGAATCGGGGAGCGATTTCTCGAGCGCATGTCCCACGCGCGGACCGTCTGCGGCAAGACAAAAAAGCGAGAGAGAGAGAGACATATAGTTGCACGGTACACCAACAAACCGACGACAAACCACCGCAATGAGGAACTGCTATTACGGGTGGGCATATGTAATAAGGATCAGAACCAAAAATGGACTCAAAAACGATATACCAGGTACCCCCTATGATTACACACCATATTAGGTTCTCATTACAATGCTGCCTCCGGGATGAAATATAATACTGATATTAATATTGGTAGACTATTTCGTGCCGGTAGTTGGCCCTGACCCTTCTTTTCTCCTGTACAACAGAGGTACTACGACGCCGGGAGCGACATACGGAAACATGTTTGTGTACTGGCGTCATAAAACACACGGAATCGGCACAGCAGAGCCGCACACTGTACGTGCTGCAAAAGGAAAAACGGGACAAACCACCCCGCTACATCGTGTACGGGGAGGCCTTAGGCACGTGTTTGGTCCCACCTTATCGTAGGACCCGGTAAAAAGCACGCTCCCGTCTGAGCTGAAGCAGCAGGCGTTTATTCTTTGCTCATGGCCCTGCATCCTTCTCACGACCGCCCCAGTGCTGACGTCCCACAAAAAGGCCGCCTTATCCTCGCCGCAGGACACGAAGCGGGAGTTGTCCGACAAAATAGCCACATCCAGCACCTCGTACCTACCAAGTGGTGGAGAAGTGGATTGGTAAGAAATGATGCATTGCGTTATTGCCTTGCATACGTAAGGTATTGAATACTATACAGTAGGGTACGGTTAAAAATGCCGTTACGTGCGGCGCAATGGTGAGAGTTACGTCAGCCGGCAACCGTCAAGAAAATACCATTACGTGCGGCGCAATTGTAAGAGTTACGTCAGCCGGCAACACAAAACACAAGGCGAGCGGCGAGCGTCCAGCGCGTCCAGCAGCAGTTGCTTGACGATCACGATCACGATGGCGATCACAAATTCCGATAACGGTGGTGGTGGTGGTGGTTTCGTCGTTACTGGTTTTTCACACTCGGGATTTCGTCATGCTAAAAGACGCAGCGAGTGGTTTCACACTTTACATAGGTACCTGGTACAATTTAGATACACTACTGTTGCTGTCAGTATTCAAACTACTGCTGTGAAGCGACTTTATGTGCATAATTGTGCTCTTTTGAATATAACATTATAGACTGCTTTGCTTGGTCTTCCCCTGTCTCACAGTCCGTGAACATAGAATCAGTATCTCTCTAGGATAAGGAATCAGGACGGACACCGGGTGTACTGATAAAGCTCGGCAGAAAGGGCAAGTTAATTTGGAGACAACAACAACTGCTTGCCGCTGTACACGTACAGCAGCATACAACTGCAAAATAACAAAGGTAGTCCACCCAGTCCCGGTCATCTCAGCTCCGAGTACCCTTCGGACAAACGAGGACTCGGTTGTATCCCATCTCTGCGTGTCTTTGGGATATGTGATCACCCAGTCAACTTAGCTTCGAGTAACCTTGGAACAAACCAGGACTCAGTCATTCCAGCTCCTCGTACCCTTGGGATAAGTGAGGACTCCGTCAGTTTAGCTCCGCGCATCCTTGGGGCTGGGTCCTCCCAGATCACTGGGACTGGTGAATCATTGCCTGGGTCCCGAGGACTGGGACTCGTATTTTTGACGACCTTTGCTAAATGCCCCTTGGAGTTTCAAGCCAAGCCTGCTGGCACAGGCAACAGGCAGCCAGAGCATTGCTCTCATCCGGATCCGAATGCGCACACTCGCAGCTGTTATGGACCCCATTAGGAACCCAACGATTGCGCTGCACACTGCACACTGCGCACCCTTCTCACCCGTGGGGCCCCGCATAGCTCTTCACAAGCAGTCCTTGCTCCAGCTCTCCGGGCTTTCGCCCTTCTTCCGTGTCCGGGTCAGCCCGGTGGGGGTTGTATAATCGGACAGTTCGGTCCTGGCCAGCCATGAGGCAGTATTTTCCGTCTCATACGATGGCGCCAAGAATGTTTCAGTTGAGCAGAGTCCTTCCAGTGAAGATTGCATGCAGTGGCTGAGTAACGTGCGCCTAATCCTACCAGATACACCTACACTTGCTCACGTCTCACGTATTAACAGCTTTGTCGTACTCCTTTTGTTCAGAATAGGAGCGCATGTTCGAATTACGGACACAGTTAGTAGCAGTACCCCCAACTTTGGGCATGAAGCAAAAGCTGGCAAAGGTGTGATGATACGATAGATCGCCGAAAAATTCAAAAACCTTCTTCGTTATAGATCAGGTTTGCGACAACAG
Source organism: Postelsia palmaeformis (assembly GCA_037834295.1). Classification (NCBI taxonomy): domain Eukaryota; class Phaeophyceae; order Laminariales; family Laminariaceae; genus Postelsia; species Postelsia palmaeformis. The sequence goes on along the minus strand of JBBMHQ010093405.1, from coordinate 4,876 downwards.
CCATGCGATTTGCTGCTGTGGTACCTGTAAATCGGACGACAAAACACGGCCCTTGCCCTGCCGCCAGTCGGCGTACCGGAACCCTGGCCAGCTCCATCGTACTCCGTCGAAACGAATGGACAAAATCGCTGTGTTCTCCATTCTCATTAATTCTCTTTTTCGTCTTTGGGACAAAGGGAGTTTGTAAAAATATATGTTGCCCCGCTTGGGCGGGTGTGTGTGTGCTCCAACTTGTTGCACGATAACCGTACTAGCCCGCCCGCCGCCCGCTTCGGAGGTAGATTTATTTTGGTGTGTTCGGCAAGACCGGTGAATGTTCCTGGACATCGCCAGCCGATTTGCGTATCGAGATATCGGATCTATCGATACCAAAGTTGCGCGGCGGGACTGTCAGGTGTGACATCACTACCACCATTTAAAACCCTGCACGACTCGCAGCACCCAGCAGCAGCAGCAGCAGCAGCAACACCAGCATAAGCGGTAGCAGCAGTAGCAGCAGCATGAACAGTAGCAGTAGGAGTAGCAGCAGCAGGAGCAGCAGCAGCAGCAGTAGCAGTAACAGTAACAGTAACAGTAACAGCAACAGCTTGGAAGCAGAAGCAGTACTCCAGTACTACAGCAATACAAGTGCTCTTTGTATGGCACAATTGAGCGATGGGGTTACCCCACGTCTGTCTGCTGTTTGAAGCTGCTTTCTGATGCGGCTGCTGCTGCTGCTGTCGTCGAACTATCGCGTAGAACTCTATCAGTGAAACATGCAATGCCCAACAACAATAAATGCCACAAAAGGAAGAATAAGCGTCAGCTCTAATAGCCTATTAGTAATAGGGGAGTTCCTGCGGCTGACGGGCGAGAACGACTCTTGGGACTGTCGAGGGTAGCCCCGTGACTCACAGACGGTAAGACTCCACCGGGTGCGAACGACCCTTCATTTCCAGTGAACATTCGCGCAAGCACAGCGGTATCTCGTAGCTTGTCGCCCCAGGAACAATCAGTGTACGGCCGGACTATAGTAGCAATAGTATGCCGGCAGTATTATTTCTGATACCACCGAAATGTTGTGATGTCGCTGGGTAGAAGAACGGTTTCATTGTGGAAGACAACACACATCGGCAGTATAAACACATGAACAGATGAACAGACTAAAATGAACCGATTACACAGGCGCGGTCGCCTCTGGATTGGGAGATATTCATTATAGTATGCTTCTTTAAAAAAAGGAGGTAACTGCTGTGCTCCGCCCCGAACTCTTCTTCAACAGCTTTTCGTTCGGAACATATACTGCTCTGCTCGGTGAAGAAAGGACGCCCTTACCGGTATTCTTCTGAACTACGGCGGACGGAGCTGGCGTGCCGCATTGATGCCCGAGCAAGGACTCCCCAAGCACAGCACAGAGCGCTCCACATCATAACCATCTGACGTTTCTGATTCACTTGTCTCCGCCGATTCGCCGTAACACCATCATTCCACTGACCTGTTTACCTCTTCAGGGCATCATATCATACGTAAAACAGGAGTGCAATTGTACAAGGCGTGCGTCTACAACCTACAGTATAAAAGGAACAACCTCGACTGCACGCTACGGATAGCGCGGACGGCAACAGCAGCAGTAACAGCATCGCGCGTTACGACTCATGTCGAAGGTTGGGCTTGTGACAACCTTCCGTTTCGTCCCCACTGCCGTGGTCCCCGATGAGGAGGGCCAGGCCACCGTGGAGAGATGCTGGTCGGCGCTGTCTTCGTTCTTGCTATTCCACCTGGCCAAGGGCGTCGAACACGTCTTCCTCTACGCCGACGCGGCCGATGGTAGCAACCAGATCTACGTAGGTCAGTCTCGGTTTGGGAGGTGAGGGCTGTGGTGCGTCGTGCGCACGAGCATTGCCGGCTTGTTGCTCGCGGTGTTTCTACCCTGCCATAGCCCTCATCCTTCTCGGCTTTGATATACCTGCGTAAAGTATAAGTTTACGCTTTCAGAACCGCACCCACGTTTTTAGGGGAAAACTACTTGGAATTAGCGTGATATTGTTTTGGCAGTAGTAGCACGGCTGAAGGCCAGCATGCTGTGAATGTGCTGTATTGTGCTGCAACGCCTTGTGATCATTGTTAAGTGTTCTCCAGCTCAAATTGCAGGCGCTTCGCACCAGGCAGTGTTCTGAGCAAGCCGTGGATCACAGGTGATGTGTTCCCCTATCACACCCGGTACTGCATACCTTAATATGTATCGCGCAGAAGCTTCAGCTTACGGCGGGTATTAAGTGCAGTGTTGTGTAAGAAGAGCTAGAATGCACGAGGGCAACGGTGTGGCATCGCTGGTTCAAACGGTAGACTTCACTGCTCTGGAAGCTGCACGAATCGTGGCGTACTGAGAGTTCGTCCTGACCAGGTGTTCCCAGGCACTACAGTAGGTGTGTAGTATGGCATCAGTGTATGCGGAAGTGGACTGCTGAGAGCACGTCATCTTGAGTCGAAAATGCCAGGTATTATGCACGTACGCTGCGTGCGTTCAGTGAGCCTCACAGAAATCCCACCTGACATATTAATATTTCCATCCGCTGTGTCATGTTCTCTTTCCACTCATCAGAGAGAATCGCGGACACTTTTCATACGTCTCAGGTCAGCGTTGACGTCCGCAACGAGTCGCAGGTGATATTTCCAGAGGGTTTGTCCAGCCTGTTGCTACATGCTAACAAGCCCCACCTAATTGTTTAATACAGCAGTAGTGGTCCTACCTGGCAGTAGGTTTCGATCACGGCCGAGTATTCGTTGGCGCTTCGCGTGTTAGCATAGATCGCTGAAATCGCGTCCCGTAGTGGGAGTCGACTCGCGTTGTTCCTGAAAAACCAGAGTATCGAAGGTACCTATTAGGAGGGATGCCGCGTGAGGCATGCTAGAAAATCGAAATTTCTTCATTCCTTCACATATAGACCCAGATGGGGGAGGGTCAGAGTTGCAAGGATACGATAGGATTACACGAGAGGGGCTGGACACTGGCCGTTTTATGAAGACTTAGTGAAGGAGCCATGCTACGGTAGAAAGGGGGGAGTAACTGATTTTTCTCGGACTCCCATGTAAGATGAAGACTCCTCTACCTCTCGCCGAAGAAATTGACTTTACCACAAGAAAAAAATGGTAATCGCCCCACGAAAAGAACAAAACTGCAGAACAGTGAAACCTGGGGTACACGAAAAAAAGAAGAAAATATATATAGCCACACTCGCGACCACGTCGAAGTTGAAAACACACTATTACTGGCGGGTTGGGACTTCTGTCGGAAACGAAATAAATCGTGTTTTCCCCCAGTTTTTTAACTTGATTTTAGTAACCCCCCCTGTTCGGGACTCAAAAGAACAAAGTGGAGTCTCGTTTATTTTACTCATTTATCCTTGGTAGAACACCCAAAAAAAGTGAACGAAAGTTAGTCGGTAGATAGTTCCTAAGTTACAATCGTTGATGAGGAAGCCCCGAAACAATTGCCCCAAAACTCCCCCCTCTACTCTGTGGCATGGCTCGAAACAAGCCGCGTCGTTTGTGGAACCCCTCACCGAACGAGTAACGGTCTGAATTCAGGCATATGCAGTATCGGATCCGGCTTGACGTGATCAGCACTCGCACTTCGCGCATTGCACCCTCCTTTTTGACGACCGGCCACCCAGAGAGAACGGCAGCAAGCGACTTGTCGGCTATGGGCTGAACTGGGGGCTTTCAGTTCTACAGAAGTCCCGGCTCGGCAGAGCCTGAACGCCGAAGATGCTATGCGAAAAGCTGGCGAGATGGGGCTTGACTGGCTCTTGCACCTCGATGTTGACGAGGTAGTATTAAAAGTTGAAACTGCTTTCTAGAGTGGCGAGGGAGGAAGGAATTCGTTGCCCGCAGTCTTCCTACTTCGGTGTTGATCACTGTTTTTTCATGCCTCAACATTCCCTCAGCTTTCTGCCGTATTTGCTTCTTTCAGGCGACTCCCTGACTTCCACCAAGCAGCTTCAACTGCCTGCAGTGTGAATTACCTCAGTCTGGTTGTTAGTGCTCGCCCTTATATAATCAGTTATATAGCGGGGTTGTGCGTACCCCAGAAGCACGCAACGCGTTGCTCATTTTTTTTCGTCAAGGCTGCACCATGATACGATAAGACAAGAGAAAAACACGGCGTCTACGCTCCCTCTCCTTTTCGTTATTGCGGATTTGCTGAGTCCTCGTATATTGCAGTCCTGTGCGTACCCGCCAGGACCACACAAGGCGCTTTTCTGCCGTAGATGCTTGCCGAGGCTGAACGGATCCAATAACAAGACAAGGACATCACAAAAAAACGTCATTCCGCTCCCTCCCCATTTGTTGCGGTTATTTTACTGACTCGCCGTCTTCGTCTCCGCCCTCCGCCCCATTGCCCATCAACCCTCTGCCGGTGGAAACCCCACGCGTGGATGTCCAGCTCTTCTACACGTCCGAAGTATCCATTCAGTCGCACTTCGAACACCTCGACGGCCTGGGCGTAGAGCAGATGACCTACGCGAACCACGAGGCTGTCCCATACCGAGAGGACGTGTGCGACTACTTCCGCGAGGTGGACATGTTCCGCGTGAACCATCTCACGCTTCCGCTATCCCGCGCGGTGGGCGAAAGCACCCGCTTCTGGCGCCGACGCACCCGGCACGGGCAGTACATGCTGGCCTACGACAACGGAAAAGCCGCCGTAAAGGTGCTTCCCGGGAGAATCGTGCCGCAGAGCGTGCACCGCTGGAGGACGGTGAGGCCAAGCGAAAGAGACTGCAATCCCTTTGGTCGAGGTGCAGCCTCAGATGTAAAGGATGCAACGCCCACCCGAGAGGGGCAGGTTGAAGGTCGGGAAGAAATTTCGAGCAGCTACGAAGGTGTCGACGGG
>JBBMHQ010093394.1:0-10498 GCA_037834295.1 Postelsia palmaeformis | reverse complement strand
TCTCCACGTGGGATTTGAACTTGGGTACCAATACCAATGGTCTTTGAAGCTAACCACTGGTCTACCGGGGCGACTGCCCAGGATATATCCTTCACGATGAATTAATTACTGAATGTAGAACACGCTCGACCGACGCACCACGCAGCGTCGAAGTATAAACATCGGGCGATCCTCCGGTCGGACTCACTGGTGATGTAATTTTCAGTATATTTTTATAAACAGCGTGAGTGCGTAGCATCTTTTCTCCGACCGACAAGTCTGAAAGTTTGTAGTTATTGTTTGCCTGCTTGCTTGCTTACGATGCGCCTTGCCGTAGTTGTACCCTGATTAAGGGGTGTTGCAAACATCTGTCACGTCTGATTCCAGGTGAGTACATTTCACGAGTTTTTTTTTAATATTGAGTCTTACCTGGTGGTAGCTGTTTGAAATATAGCTCGTGTCTCGATCACGCAGCACGCCGATCGGGGTATTTTTGAATCATTTGAAGCGTAGCCCCCTCTCCGGAGTATTTTGATACCCACACTGTTAAAGCGTCTATTCTATATATTCTGTATTCCACCGTCCTGCCTTCTTTCAGCAGCGTTGAAGTATGATGTATACTGTAAATCAGATATCGTATAATAGTGTGAGCGTGCAGCATACGTTAGTGCATACTACGTCATACAGCATGCGTCTCTGGCCTTTTTTTGTGGTCTTTTCTGTCGGCCAACCAGCTGAAATAGGACCGCACTTTACCAGCAGACGGTAGCTGTGTTTCCTCGGGACTCGTGGACTTGGCCCTGAGCGCGTGTTTTCTTCTTCTTCTTTTTTCGCTTTGTTTATTTATTTTCGTTTCTCTCTGCTTTCTTCGTACAAACTGCTGCCGCTGCCTGGGGGGTGCTTTATGCTTTGGTTCGTCTTTTATTTTCCCTTTGTTATTTTTCCTTGGTTCTTCGTCGTACTCTGTTTACAAATACTGGTGTTTTCATTCTTTTTTTTTTCCCAGCGCGTTTTTTTGAAGTGTTTGCCACATCGCCTGCAGGGGGGGGGGGGGCACGATAGTTTGTTTCTTTCGTTTTTTTTCCTTCTTTTCTTTTTTTCTTTCTCCCCCGATTGATCTCCTTAGTTTTTGTTGTTGTTGTTGTTTCCCTCCGTTTCTCTATCTGATAGAATGTGGATGTCGTGCCTGTCGTATCCAGTGGCTTTGCATTGCCCCCTGCCGTGCTTACTGCAACACGTGGCAACGTATGATCTCAGTGGCGTCGCGTTGTGACCACGAAACTTGTATCTCTTCTATTAAAAGGATTGAAGAATCGGCGCTGGCACTGGTTGTGCTGGATGTCGACGGGTAGAAATAACGGTTTAATGTGAAAGAACACACACACGAGCACCTTTTTTTGTCGTTCGCGTATTCCAAAGATATTTCCTCTTGGTAGTTGGTTTGCAAGTGATACGGGATGATATACCACAGCCTGTTAGAACCGTTATCTTGCGCAATAGTACTGCGATGCACGTAATATTTGCAGGGATGCGTTTTTCTCCTCCTAGAACCCCTTTTTTCCTGGGAAACAACCTTTTCCAGCTTTTCCAAATAAGGCGTCTTTTTGTTGGCGGGGGGGCGGGGCGCAAACAGTATAACCCGTACTACATTGAGCACAAGTGCACGATTCGTTCAGGCCTGCGGGCGGTCATTTTCACTCTAAACAGTAAGAGCAGTGACACATATTGCGAGTACCTGAGTAACGTACCGTTGATCTTTACTTGGTCATGCCCTCGATGGTTTCCTGCAGCCGTCCACAGAACGTTGGAAAAGCACTGCTGCCGTAGTGCTGATAGCAATCTCTGATGTACGAATATATTCATGCTGTGAAGCAAAAAGTGAACAGCCACAACAGTGCGCTGCCGCAAGTGTGTAGCGATCTTGACATCATTCCACGACTGTAAATTTGAAGCCCCAACGAAATATCAATGTCCCAGACGCATCTGCGCCGAAGTTCCATTCGAGGGTGGGAGACGCCCGCCCGAGGATATATTCACGCTGGCGGTACTCCTGAATACCATAGTATGCCACTCCGCCACAGAGATACACCTCTTGTGTCCTGCGTGTGGCGCAACTCTTGGTTTCGTTGTCGATGGGCGCTTAGTGCGTTGGCGCTGCTCTGCTGCACAGCCTTGAAGCATTTAAAATTCCCCGAGGGTTCCCATTCTGTATACAGGCGTTGTGGGATGTTGATGTTTTCCCCTGGGAAAAATAGTACCTCGAACCCTGTTCCAGTAGTTTCTGGTTATTACCTTTACCCAGATATACGCATCGCCGTTATTTGGTGCTTGTTTTGTTCCATCGTGACACTTTTTTTTTTGGTCCTTTTTTCGCTCGCGGGCTTAGATTCATTCCAGAGAAACGAGCAAAAGTCCAAACATCATCATCGTCATCATTAGTGCATACTACGCCCGTGTCTACAACAATAAGTGCGTCAGAGCCCAAACGTCAAATGAGCGTCCCATATCCTAGCTGCCCACTATGTTTGCTCGTAGTTTAGCTGACGCTGTAGTCATACTGTGTATTTCCCATTGCTGTAGTCGTCGTGCACATTCTCCATCGCTGTAGTCGTCATGTATGCTCGTCATTGTTCCCCTCTAAAGCCCCTTCTTGGCTCGTCTCCCTCCCTCGTCCCAATATCAGGTGCACCTGTACAGCGTTAACGGCGATAAAGGACCAGGGAGAAAACCTACTGCGGTGGAAGTCACGGGGGGCGACGTCATGACCTCTATTCAGAGCGTGGTTGTTTTCCATCCGTCTCGGGATGTTTTGGCCGGGGTCAATTCCAGTGGGCGAGCGCACGTTTTTATGTAACGTACCACGGCTTGTGTGCATGCATGCTATGGCGAGTGACAAAGCTTGACACCCATTTTTGCGTCGATGCCATTTGGATGCCGGGGCTCGGCGAGTGAGGGTGACACCGCCCGTACGACAATGGTTGGCGGTTGGTGATGTGTTCGATTCGCTGCACAGCAGCAGTGCTGCGAATGCGCCGTTCTCCATGTTTGCTTTGTAAAAGTGACGTAGGCACAACCGCTGTACATGTGCAGTCCAGGAGTGCAGTGCCTGATGCCATCTGGCAACACCTCCCTGCCCATCGTGGCTCAGACGCCGAGATTTTTCTCCTCCCTAGCCTGTACTCGGGTCTCGGGGGCTAAATACTTGGAAACGTAGTTGTATAATATGAGTAACAGCTCACGAAGCACTGCGGGGGGAGGTCAATAAGAATGACTGCGTACCTGACTACTCTAATGTTGTATCATATAATCTTCGTGGGACTTTTAGGAACCGCCGCTGCGTCTTCTTGAGCAGACCCCGCCGTGCGATGTCGTTGAGCACCCCCCAATCACCTTCAGACGCACCTTTGTGCTGATGATGACGAGAAGTTGCGGCGAGTCCTCGCTTCTGCTTCTCGAATAACAAAATAGAGACGGTTCGTGTATAAAGCACAGCACCCTGGGCAATAGGTTCCAGGTCAATAGGCAATCGATATGATCCAGTTGAACAGGCGGCCTGGTTGCTTGTGACAGGTGTCGACTGATACTTTCTGACGCTGACTGTGGCCGGCTATGGGTCATCGATCGGCACCTTCACTGATCTGGTGCTCGGCCAATCGAGTAATAACATGGAATATCAAAGTTTATCGCTGATGCATCGATAGAAATTGCCACAAAACTACTATTCAAGCGATAAAATGTTGGGAACTAAAAGACGAAGCCTATTTAGTTTCGGACAAACCGATATACGTGACATTCAGACTTCTTACTCAAAGCTCATACCTGCACGTACCCTCTAGCGCTATGAGGAAGGGGGGGCAGGGGGGAGGGAGGGAAGGAGGGAGGCACACACACGCTCTTAAGCACAAAGTACGGCAGCAGAATATCCAATCTTCCGAAAATGCTTACTCATCCGAAATCTGAAACCATTCAAAATCCCTTCGTGCCCATTCTATTCCGGTACTATAATATGTCATACCTGGTATAACGAGATTTCACCGCGGTGATCTAATGCCCGCCCCCGCCCCGCGTATGCCCGGACTAGAAGATAGATGTAGGTGCGGTAGAATAAACTGAGCTGGTAAAAACCACAATACTGCCTTGAGGTCTATGTCACTAGGTGGAGGGCTGCGGCTTATTTCTTTTGAATTTTTGTTAACACCCAAGTCAAAATATGCCTTCGAAGGTGGATCAAGATAATTGCCTGCCTTCAAGATAATTGCCGATGTGACATCTAATGCCTGCCTTTTGAGTAGTCCGCGAACTTACGGGGAACTGTATATATGTACCAGAGAGGTCCTTGCCTTAGAAGGGTTGCGGCTTATTAATTTTGAAAAAAATAACACCCACGTCAAAATCTGCCTTCAAAGGTAGATCAAGATATTTGCCTGCCTTCTAAGGTAGATCAAGATAATTGCCGATGTACCATCTGATTCGTGCCTTTTTGTATTTAGCAAACTTACGCGGTACTGTATATACTAAGTATGTACAGGCGTCCCTGGATCGTACTGTGAAACTTTGGGACGCGAGGAACCTGAGCGCTGGCGGCACGGGGGCTGGTGGCGTCGACGGCGTGAAGCATTTCCGCATGAAGCCTTTGGCGGAAATGCCGCACTTTCGGAACGTGAACAGCGCGCACTTCAGCCCCGGCGGAGAGTGATTGACGACCGTGGGACAGGACGACAGAACCCGTCTCTACCGAGATCTCACCGGAGCAACTGGGTCGCAGGTATATTGTTTCATGTGTTTCGTTTGTTGCTCTCCTACATACCCACTGCTCAACCCTCGCACAGGAACATACCCGTTTGTTTTCAAGCAGGTTGCACTGCAACTGTTTACGCATTAGATGGAAAAGATACCAAAACCCGAAGCTTGAACCACTCCTTCTGCATGCATGCACGATCTGTGGCATGACGACAACACCATCGACAACATCCCAACAGGTGCTGGCCACCCACGCGTTGCCTCACAACAATCAGACCGGCCGCTGGCTCCCCAAGTTTCAGGCGTCGTGGGACCCCAAGTCTAGGGGGCTGCATTATTATGCAGAGGAGCCCTCACGGAGTAAGACGCTGACGACAACTTGGCGTTGTGGTCGTTCACTTAGTTCTAGTCCCCGTGCCTGTTATGATGATTCAATTCGCCCTCTTGTGAAGCGCTGGCAATGCCCTGAGAGTCTCCGACCTACGACCTTCATGGTGTAGGACACGCCCGGCGGCGGACGATCGGACTTACGTATTTTCTTGAATAGAAGGTGCAACATATACGGAGTATATGTTTCCACGCGGCACCCTCAATCAACGTCAATATCTACCTTCTAATGTGGACGATTTTGTTATCTGAAGAAGATAGATGAAAATGAAAGGCGTATCGTAAGCACGCAAGCAATCAAGCAATTCGCAGTAAAACTTATTCCTCATCGGCAAACTATAACCAATTGACGTCTATGTGTAAGGAAGGGGACGGCTGCAGGAACCCCCCCCCTTCTCGATGGATGCATACAACAATCCGCTCTGTGATATGACAATATCATCATCGACAACATCCTAACTGGTTCTGTGTTGCTCCATAACAATCAAACCGGCCGCTGGCTCATCAAGTTTCAGCGTCATGGGACCCCAAGTCGAGGGGAGCTGCATACATTGTTTGTTCGTAGATTATCTGGCGCTGTAATCGTCATTGTATCCGTCTAAAGCTTCTTCTTGGATCGACCCTTCCCCCCCCGACCCCTCGCCCCTCTCGTCTCAACCTTAGGTGCACCTGTATAGTGTGAGCGGCGATAAAGGACCGGGGAAAAAACCCTCTGCGGTAAAAGTCACGGGGGGCGGCGTAATAGCCTCTATACAGAGCGTGGTTGTTTTCCACCCGTCTCGGGTCGTCTTGGCCGGGGTCAATTACAGTGGGCGAGCTCACGTTTTCATGTAACACGGTTCGCGTTTCTTGGGACCCGTTTTGGCGTCAATGGAATCTGGAAGACGGGATTCGACGAGACCGCGCGTACGCCAATGGATAGCGGTCGGCGATGTATTCGATTCTTGCATCACAGCAGCAGTGCTTAGAATCGATTCGTTCTCGCTTCCAAAGTGACTTGTGAAGTGTTTTGTCTGATACTCTCTGTCAACACCTCCCTGCTCATCTTGGCTGTTAAATGTTGTTTTTCTACTCCCTAGCCTAGACTGTACTCTACTCAAGTCACAAAGGGATTTGAAATACAGCAGTGGTGTAGTTTGAGTAACAGCTCATGAAGCGGACGGAGGTCGGTTAAATAATTCACTCTATTATTGTATTATAATATTATAGAACCTCCGGGACTTTTGAGAACCGCCGCTGCCATTCTAATCTTTTTTTTTTGGGACCCCCATGCACCGTTGTGCTGAAGTTTACACTGAATCCTCGTTTCTCTTTCTTGAAAGAATAAAATAAAAAACATTGTCAACGATCGACGTTGATCTAGATGGATCGTTCGTGGCTTATTTCAGTTGCTTCTTATCAAGTGCAGATGCCGAGCATGTGGCCGCTGCCCTTTGCGAAAAATAGATATTGCTGTTACGAGATAACTTTTGTTGTCATAATTGTTGTTATGTGCGCTGTACAGTATTGTACTAATCGCTAGAGGCCGATTTGGGGACGCGGCAGATAGAGTATTTTTCCAGGTCTACTCCTGCTGAATACGCTCACTACTCCCAGGCCTCTCTGGCTCTTCTCGCCAATCGTCGTTCGTAGTCCCTGCGAGTAACACGAGTTCCTCCAGGATATCAGTGATTGCTGTCGCCGTGTCCAGGTGGCCCTGTCTCTTATACGTTCAGAATTGTTATGTTCTTCACCGCTGCCTCCAGTCTCGCGGCTGTCTCGTGGCATCACCCAATAGGGGGGGGAGGCGTTGATGTTTTCGATTCAGCTACTATAGTGCGACCTGCGGCGGAATTACCAAGCCGTGCCATCAAGTTTTTAGTTTGGGTTGTGTGATTGGCCTTGTGTCCCACAACATACGTGATGGTTGCCGATAAATAAAAGTTACAACTGCCTTGTTCATGCAGTTAGGTTCAATATATACAGTGTCGTCGACGACCTGTGCCAATCCAACAGGGTACAAAATATAAGGAGGGATGGGGGAGAGGGTATAAAAATGGACATCAGACAGCTTGCATCAAAAATATGGGGGGAAGGGGTCAACCTTGCCAGCCCTGTGGCAGCAAGTGAAGAAGAAACGCCACTAGATCATGACCAATTTTACAAACTTTGCCATTGTGCCAGGTACTCACACTACTATGTTTAAATGTGGGCCAACTCTGCACATACGTTGCAATGTTGGAAACTATAGTAGTACTAAAAAATGTTAAAATATATTAGCTACTTTAAATCCTGCTTTTAATTACGACCACTTTTTTTTATAGACAATCTAACTTGCATGTGTCTACGCCAGAATATCAAATATTAGCTACTTTAGTTCCTGCATTAAATAACCACTACCATATTTTATGAGCTGCTGCAGCTGATGTCGAGAGATAGTTCTTTTCCCCGGTTCAGTTGAACGAGTTTCGATCTAAAACTTGCCGGAGTTTTCCCTGCTCAATTTTGCTAGTTACGGTACTGCAAGCTACAGACTAACGCAGACTACCGCAGACTACCTTTTTACTTTGACAACCCCCCCACAACGCTGCGCCGCGCTCCCGGTACTTCATTTAGCTTCGATCCATCATGAGCTTTGTGATCGAACTTGCGTCGACGGGGCCGTACATCGATTATCTGTTAGTCGAACTCGATTGTAACGGTTTCATGTGGACTCTTCAGCCACTTAGTTTCGGTGGATACAATTTGCAACTGGTGATACGTCGGGGGGGGGGGGCGATCCTAGATCTTGTGTTTTTCCGGTGAATACAATCGACAACTGGTGATTCGTCGGAGAGTGATCCTAGATCTTGTGTTTTTTCCGGTGAATACAATCGACAACTGATGATTCGTCGGGGAGTGATCCTAGATCTTGTGGTTTTTTCGGAGGATACAATCGACATCTGGTGATTGGTAGGGGGGGGGCGATCCTAGATCTTGTGGTTGTCTCAGCTACCCGAAAACAGAACGCCTGCTTCTCGGCAACACAAGTTCAACACGGGGCCATTGATGATTGGTCTGGGAGGCGACCTTGGATCTTGTGGTCATCCCAGCAACCCCCAAACAGAAAGCCTGTCTCCCGACAGCGCAAGTTCATGACAGATCCGTGGTTGTCGTGCCCCTTACATGCCACACTTCAAAAATACCCTATTTTTCCGCAACACATCAACCGCCCTTTCAACGCTCAACCTTTTCTACAAGCATCGCTGCGTGCCGGGTAGTCCCTGCCGCCATAACCTTCTCTCCCCCCCACCTGACGCCTCTGCCGCTGCTGCTTCAGCCTCCTGCTCCTGTCGCTGCTACTCCAACTGCTACTCCATCTGCCACTCCGGCTCCTACCTCTGCCACTAACTGCCACTTCCTTCATTATTGCCGGTCTCCGTTCTGCGACAACGGCAGATCGCGACTGCGCATTTTCTGCTCCAGTTGTTGCGCATTTTTTACTCTGCCTTCCTAGCGATGTCAGCGAAACCAGCATTCCAGCGCGCCGGCTTGGTGGCCGCCGTCGATCGGCGAGGCCCTTCTGAAGGCAGGACGTCACCCCTTGCGGAGCCTTCTCTGAGGCTCGTCAGCTACGAATCTTCGGCGAACGAAGAGGAGGAGGATGAGTCTGGAGACGAAGGGGCGGCGTTTGACGAGCTCCCTGCCGAAGAACCAACAGAATCATCTGCCGAACACGCGGCAATGGAAAATGATGCCGACCGCATATGGTGCGACACGGATTTCGACGCCGGCAACCTTGAGTTCATGGACGCCGCCGCCGAAGGAGACCGTTGCAAGAGACTGGAAGAAGTGGGCGACACGGGGTCCGACGATGACGACGAGCTGAAGGACTACATCCGTCAGATGGCTTCCGGAGCAATTATTGTGGTGAACGGCATTATGCAAATGCTGCCCGTCCCCCAAGAGCAAGCTGACCGTTTTGTTCGTATGCCCCAAGCCCGTATGCTTGACCGCCCAGCGGTCTGAAGATGTTATTTATATTCGTTGTTTTAGAGCACAGCAGGAACAGGAGAGCGAGAGGAGAGAGGGCCTCGGTGCCCATCCTCCGGGAAATAACTCATCATAACGCCTGCGAATATTGTGGAAATTCTCTACAACATATGAGACCGTAATTGCTGGAACGGTCCAAACGAACACCCTCCCTGGTTCTTCACAGCAGTGACGAAACGGAAAAGACAACCAAGACGAGCTAGGACCTAAGAACAGCCAACGACAGCCCCGCAGGGGGGAACCCGGACCCCGGGCAAACCTCCCCCGTATAACACATATACTCCAAACCATTGCAATAGAAACAACGGCCGCATTCCAACGATGACCATGGTCAGAAATTAAAATGCTAAGTGGTGCCCTACTCACCCATGCCCCACAAAGTAGCGTGGACTGGCGACCTGGCAGATTGTTCCTTGCATAACTTGAGCATGTTACTTATCGTTCAACGCTCATAACCCTTACTCACCTTGCAACGGCAGATTCAGCAAGAACCAACGGTGAGACTTAAAAGGGGTCGCAGCAAGGGATTTCACCAGAATATCCGCATGCTGCTCCTCCGAAGCTACATATTGAATATCGATCTTCTGTGAATGAAGTAGCTCCCTAACGGAATGAAAGCGCACGCCAATGTGTTTGCTCCGAGCCGAACTAAGAGAGTTCTCAGCCAACGCTATGGCCCCCTGGTTATCCTCAAAAACCCGAACGCATGATCCGCTTAGCTCTGGGCAAATAAATGACAATACTGCGCCCGTAAATAAAGCCTCCTTCACCCCTTCACCTAGGGCGACGTACTCTGCCTCTGTTGTAGACATCGTAACACATCTCTGGGTGCTACTTGCCCAACTGACGGCCGCATCCCCCAAGGTAACAACCCTCCCCGATACCGAACGCCTGTCGTTAGACTTGTCGGCGTAGTCTGCATCACTACACACAGTCAAATCCAATCCCGAACCCCTCACAAAAGTCAAACCCATATCCCTGGCCCCGTGAAGGTAAGCCATAATCTTCAGAACTACTTTCCAGTGCCTGTCGGTGGGGTTGTGAGAATGACGCGCCACAGCACGCACAGCGTTCGAGATATCTGGCCTCGTCATGGTCGACAGTCACATCAAACTGCCAGCAGCCTCCCTGTACGGCCAGTCTCTTCTTGGTTCGCCCTCCTCCCTCGGACTCCCCTTTTTTCTTCGCAGGTCCTCCAGCCATCATGGCCAGTTCGTCCTCCGTGGTCCAGGATGTACTCTTGAGGATACTCCCAGATTTCGTCCACTCGTATGTTGCCGCAATCAGTGCGTCTGCAACCTTGGGGTCCATGCGTTGGCTCTGACCCCGGGTCCGGCCCTGTACAGTCGCGGGGAGCCGCCCCCAGCTGCTAAGCTCGTGC
>JBBMHQ010093383.1:0-10499 GCA_037834295.1 Postelsia palmaeformis | reverse complement strand
CCACCGATGGTGCAGAGGTGCTTTCAGGATTTAGGTTTGAACATTCTGCGGAAACAATGCACGCCTGATCATTGCATGAGTTAAAATCCCCATGAGCGAGATTACAGAAGTGGGCAGCAAGAAAACACTGACTGTCCCACCTACCCAGCTTAGCGTATCAGCGTATCAGGGTTTTCATCTATTGCAGTTCCAGGAGCAACGATACCCCGCGCTCAATATGAGCTTAGCGCGGGAGTATATCCCGGGCGTAGAAGCACCGACTAGAGCATGAGGCCCCATCCAATACAATCCTTGCCTCAAACAGTCGGTGATGGCGAAACACAATTCGACAGTGAGTAGATTCAAGCATACCCGCCCTGGCCGTAATTTCGGGATCAGGAAGAACAAATTCCAAACTAGCCAGTCTTGATATTTTTCAGGAACACTGAATGGCCCGCTCGAACGGGCACACATAACGAAAACCGAGATAAACTTGCATCGGTGCTGAGGTATTGCGATACTTGCCGGGAGGTCCATGCGTGTATGGAGATACATGGAATGGCATGGGAGCAAGCGATAGAGCAGATGTAGACGCCAGATAATTTGCCTGCGGCAGGAGTCACGCCCCAAACCCATGGTCTGACGACCCATGGTCTGACGAGGAGGCTCACCACGGGGAAAAAGCGGGTAGCGGACTGATGTGTTCTAGCTAAAGTGCCAAACTGATATCAATAGCATAGAGACTTGAGGGGTCCTTGATGAACCGCGACGGCGATTTCAGAACTCCTAGATTTTCCTTCGATTGTGGCACTTGGATAACTAGCACTGCCTGCTCTGAGGCATGCCTTGCTCTACCTTTTCGGGTAAAGCTGTCCTCCGTATGGAGAGTGAAGAGCACTCGCAGCCCCCGTGAGGGTAACCCTGTCCTACAGTCGAGCTGCACGGTCCCGCCACGAAAACCAGGCGGGGTGTTTCATGTTCAATTTTCGGTAAGCGTGTTTGGGCTTGGTTGCCCAGTATTCCGATCAGACCCAAACTCCTAAAAACAGCTTGGAATGGAACCAACGACGACCAAAAATGTTCGTTCCATTCCGAGGAAGCAAACCGTTCGGATAAAGTTAAGACACACCCTCATGCAGCCTTCGTTGAACGTTCGGATGGTTGAACGACGCTATCGCTCCATCGATACTTTGGACGGCGACGCGCATGCGTAATGACGCACGACGGAAAATTACTCAAGTGGTACTGCTCAAGCCCGTCGTTAAAGATAATGGCGTGCCAGTAGGCCCTTACTACCATCGTATTGGTTGTGCTACGTTTTTGTAGTGTACCAGGCGTGTACTTTACTCCGACGTACCAGGTACTGCAGTGGTTTTGGAGCCTTTTCGCCAGCCTAAATGTGATCGCCCATGAAACTGCTGTCATGCCTCGTGCGCACTGCGGAGGTCGTAGTTTGCGGGGAGAACAAGAGGGGGCACTTTAATAGAAGTGGTGCACCAGACCCACTGCACTACTGCACTGTTGCTGCAATTCAGTCGCTCAGGACGGTATGAGTAGCCCCTTGGCAAATTACTTCCGTCATTGGGAGTTACTCACACTAGCAGTAACACTTGTCCGAGAGGCACCGGGCATCCAGAGTTGTGATTGTGCACTTGCACTTTGATTCGTACATCACTAGTCTGCCACGAGCAGCACGGTATGCGCAGCCGAAGCTTAGGATGAGCAGTCTTAGCCGCAGCCAAGAATAACAGAAACACTTCATCCTAATGCTGTACAGCTTTTGGCATAATGCTTGTCTATGTACGCTGCCCTCTAGTGCGAGTGCAGAAGTTGCAACGTCGCCTATTTCGACCATGCAATACAAGTACCATCACGTATATACAGTACGCCTTCATCGCAGAGCTCAGGCTGTCACGTGTTTTAGACAAAATACTCAGCGCTGCCCACGCCATGTTTTTTGTTCCGCAGTACACGTCAGTCTTGCCAGCGGTAGTGGAGGCATGCGTGGCGGTCACTGGAGACCGGGAGCGCGGCCGGTTGAAGGGGGCCCAGGTCCTCGAGATTCTACGCGAAAGGAGTCATTTCGGAGCACCAGATGTGGGTAACATACGGCACGCAGCATCGAGCCCAGAAAGAGTTTGGTTGTTTCTTTGTGGGTAAACTTGCCCGAGCGCAGGGACGCGTCGACTGGCTTGCTCCGGATGGGGCTTAGCCGTTCTGGAGCGCTTCGAGCCGACATGTTATGCCCATTTTATAATTTGTAGTCGAGGGTTGTTGGACTGCTTCGCGGCCGTTTAAACTTACTCGTAATATGCTAGCGAAAATCGAAACCTCGCCGGTACTCTCGCCTTCGTTCCGGCTACACTCATGTGCTTTTCTACTGGGTGCTACAGTTTCCCGCTGCCTGTTAGAGCTGTCCCCTCAGCCGAACCCCATCGTCGCTGATTGACTATCGACGAGCCTAACCGCCACCTGTGCATTTTTCTTTTGTGTCAATTCATTAGGTGAGGCGACGATTGTGCCGCCTCGTGTGGTACTGCAGCCGGGTGCTGATGGACCAGTGCGTTTCGTGGCTCCTCCACGGGCTGCTCGTCGATCCGTGCGGAGAGTTCTTTGTGCAGAAGAACGTACAACCCGCCGGTGAGAGCGAGCGAAAGGAAAGACACGTGAGCCTGCTACCAATAGCGTAATGATTGTCATTGTGCACGCTCAAGCGCTTACCTCCGGTGTACAGCTACAGCTTCCATTGCTCTGTTGTTGTGTACCCCGCCCCCATAGCCTACTACGGTACAACGACGAACGGTTGAGTAGACCTGATCAAAGCGTGTGCTGAATATTATTGTTGTAATCCACCTGGTATGTTGATGTGTTGACTTCGTCATCCCCTCCCTGCGTGTAAGTAGGCCCAATATAACCGAACAATTCCGAATTTTTTAGGGTCGAGCAAGCAGCGAACGTGCGAATCTTGACACGTGGCTTGAACTGACCATGTATCCAGCTCTCGCGCCCTCTTAGCTAGCGCTTGGGCGAATCACCGAGCAGAAAGCGATCTCGATCGGAGCACCTACCACAACCCTCTGCCTCGCTCCGCAACTGCATGTGACCACTGCATATCACCAAAGCTTCAACAACAGCCAGCTCGGCCTCGGCCAGACCGTACTTGTCTGCCGGCCTTGACGAGCCAGGGAGTGAGCGACAAACTGGGTTCGAAGAGGGGATCGAGGCGGCTTCGAGGGGTGTTTGTGTCGTCTGCTGTGTCGGCTGTGTCGGCGTCTGCTGTGTCGGCGACTGGGCCGGCGAAGAAGAGTGGAATTCCACGTACAGCGTTCGGTTAGCATTGGTACCGACTACCTTCGTACCGTACAGGTAGGAGAGCCTGCAATTTCGTTTATGGTGCACCTTTACGTTCCGCGAGATGTAAGATGCTTTCGCGAGGCCCAACCCACTGGCCCTTACCTAAGATAGCTCAAGGCCCTCTCTCCATGGTTTTACGGCGTTTCATCGGCCCACTTCTGTATTGCCTCGAGCTTGAGCCCATTGGCTTTCCATGCGGCAGTGCTGGCTTCACTCTGTAGCTCACGTATGGTAGACAGCATCTCGCATACCGGGCGCCGGGCCGGAATTCTCAACGGCACTTGATCGGCCTCCGCTACAGTATCACAAAGGCTGTTACCACTAGTAAATGACGGAGCGGTCGGCGCGAGCCAGGTCTACTATGATCATACACGTGACATAGTGACCCAAATGTGTCTGAGCCGTTCGTGGCGCCTCCTTTCCTGTCATTGCTGATGTTGCTGCTACCTTTTGTTCGGTTCGGCACGCCTTGCAGGCTTGCGCAGAAAATGCTTTTCGTTGGGAAGGTGGTGCGCGTTTTGCACAAGGCGAGCGCTGTTCAGGGTACTTCCACGCAGCAAAGGGCTTCATTCGCTGGATTAGGATTAGGATGGCCGCCAGAGTCAAGACTCTCGGGCGTGAAGGTAAGCAACCCAACAGCCGGCTCCGTGCCTTTGTGCTTTGGGCCTCTATTGGCACAAACCCATACAATCGTCCTGTGCACATATTAATAGTGCAGACAGCAGTGTTCGCTGCGATGCGCTAGTTCCGTACTTGTTTTCCCGCGATTGCCTTGTCTAGCCTTGCGATTGCCTTGTCTAGCCTTGCGATTGCCTTGTCTAGCCTTGCGATTGCCTTGTCTAGCCTTGAATTTCCTGCGCGGAAAGACGTGTTTGACCTATCTTTCTCAAACCCGCCATATCGTCAGTCGCCTCTTCGGGTTATTTGATTTGCACTCACCGGACCCTGACGGTTCCCTTGTTTGGCTTTGGACGCCGTGATCTATTCCGATGCTTGCCCCGCCCTAGTTTTCTGGCACGTCTAACTTACAACAGCGAAAATATGTAATGCCAGGAACTGCAGTACAAACTAAAAACGCCCTGAGAACCCCGCGAGGGGGTTGTTGATAGCAATATCTATGGTACTATGAATAGTGTATCGACACCTATCATGCGAAAGGACGGCGCGTTTGCAGAGTATTAAGTAACGGTCTTCCGAAACCCCCATCGGGCCTGCTACTCTAGCGTACACACGGTTACTGAGATGGTTGCTCGTCGCTCGAACTTGAAGTGTGCGCACGGCCCCTTGCGGCGATTGTCGCCCACGTTGCAATATGGCGGGGTTGGTTTGGCTACTCCACGCCACTCTCAGGAAATCGACTCGTCGGCGGATCTGTCAGCAAATGTGCCAGGCGTAGGCGTTGTTGGTGGCGAGGGGTGTGGTCGGATGGGCGCGAGCGAAGCAGAAGTCTTGGAGCTGACGCAGCGGTGGTCCGAGTTGTGCGACCGAGAAGCCTTCAACCTCTTGGCGCTGGAGAGGGCGGTGCACGAGGTGAAGGAGCTTCATTTGTATATCAGTACGTGGAGCGACAAACGCTCGTATGTTACACTCGCCATTATTGAGCTGTGAAAGGGGCGCCCTACGCTCGTCCTGTGGCATGTTTTTTTGTTTTTGTTCTCTGCGTTTGCATCAAACGCAACAACCGTAGATATGCCGTGACTGCAATACATATCAATATCAGTGCTAGGAAAGCAGCGGGGCATGCGGGTGGATGTTGGGCGTCGTGTTGATCGTCGTACCCGCCACCCTATCATATCTTTAAACTCCCACGCCCTCACCAATGACATCTATGTCTGTGTTTCCTTGCTTCCTTCCACAGGTCAGTTCCCAAACAACCATGCCAAGACCGGCATGATAATTACTCCGCCACATCAACTTCAACGACTGCACTTTCGTCTGACCACATTTCACTGACCCTAACCCCGCCGTATACATGGTCGACTGCAGGCGCACGCTCTGGTCGATCGGAGATTGTATCGCCTGCTGGTGAACATGTCCGGGTTAGAAAGGCATCTGTCGAATCTTAAGGGACTGTTTCTTATGGGCCACGGCGCCCTCTTCCACTCGTTCTTCGACAAGGCCAGGGAGGCCATGCGTACTCCTGCAGGAGATCGGTGCGAGCTTGATGTCGATATTTCATCCGTATGTATACTTCTGTGCCGAGTCATCGCGTCTTCCCTCGAGAGTTGGTTGGGTGTGACGACTTCGATGTACGCGAACCTCAACTGCGGCGATACTTGCGGAGATTTTTTTTGTCACACAGCACGCCACTCGATGACCTCTTATTTAGGTGCTTGTGAGACGTGCGCACTTTTTTGTGGTCGCTCGAAAAGTGTTCTTACTGGTGTTGCTTCGGGGCTGCGGTATACCTGTGCACCATCAGCCCTGCAATAATTTCCCTTAGAGTTTTTTTGTGATGGAGTTTGACCTCACACATCTCACCGCGAGATGGTTCTCCCAAACATATGTAGTACATAAGTATCTCAACCTAGAACCGACTGTGCCCTCCCTTTCCCCAAGTATTTGTGGCGGGAGTAGCTGCTATCGCGTATAAAATGGCGACCGCCTCTCTGTAGAGATACACCGCAGTAACTGTCTTGATCGGTCACCTCCTGTACACTTCTGCCCGTGCAGACAGCCAAACTTGATGACCTGCTTTGATCAATCGTCTCCTGTACCGTTCGCAGGGCGGTGCTGGACCTGAACATGTGGCTAGCAGCGGCTGCCGAAGACAGCGAGGGAGGCCACGCCTCGCTCCCCTCCTCAGAGAGTGCCCTCAGCAGGGCTGTCATGGCTCTCGACCCATCCGGCTTCACGTGCAAGACATTTCGTGGCCTCATGGTACGACCCGCCTCTGTTGAGCGCATGCACCCCCTTTGCTCAATTTTGTTTTGCTAGTATTTTGTTTGTGTCGCACGCTCGTTTGCCTCGATTGGCTCGATTGCCTCGATTGCCTCAATTGCCTTTGGCTTCTCCAAGAAATTACCTACTAACCCTATGGTGAGACGGTCGTCTGGTGCGGAACGCTCGCGCGACAGCAACGCTATTGGTGGCTAATGCGGGGACTATTGTTGGTTGTTGTCGCTGCCGACACCGTTCAGACGCGAAGGCCCCGTGACTAAAATCATGAAATCGGTGCCACACCAGCTTTGCTTCGCCGCCGTTCGTGACCCCGTCTTTGTCCTCTCCCCATGTCTAACGCGTTACTCACTCACGCAGAAGCAGGGTTTTTGCATGACCGGCAAGGCAAGGCATATCCCCAACAAGTCTGCTGTGTGCCTCTGTCCAGGTGCTCTCGATGCCCGGTCCCTTCCCAAAAACCCGGCTTCCTCTTGGGCACGGTCACATGCGAATGCTATGCCAAGACCGGTCGGTGGTTCCTTGTGGTACGCATCTGATAGAGAGCTACCCTGCGGATTCACCACCTCGGTGGCATTTCGATGCGATCGTCCCCAGTCAAAAGCCAAGGGGGTTGCAGGGGAGAAAAAGGTGACCGACCCCATAGGGGGGTCGGGGAGCGTAAGCTTCGTAGTGCACAACCATCGCCCTTCTTTGGCGGCGGGGAGCGAGGGAGGGGGTGGGAAGTGGGGAGAATCAGCAGTGGTCCCGAATAGCTTGTCCGTGCAACTGGAGCCTGATGGCCACGGTGGCGGTCAGGTCTTGCTCAGGTACTTTTTTGTGTTGTATGTTAAGGTTAATTTTCTCATCGCCCTAATCTAGTGCGTGGTCACAAAACAGGCTCCAAGACCTTTGAAGGACTAGACAAACCAGGAAAAACGGCCAACTAAGAAGCGACAGTACTGTAAGTAAATACGCACCAGCATAAGCGAATTATTAGGTTGGGGGGGCGTTGTACCTCCACGTGGCGGCCCCTTACGGTCAAGCCAGAAGGTTTTACCCTCGCAAGGTGCAGAACGTCTCGTAATATATGCGGCGTCGCCATTTCCCACCCTGGCCGGAGGCGTGCAGAACAAATGTCTAGTAGCGAGTAGACACCCCGACACCTTCACGTTGCACAAGGGTTGTGCACAACCAAGCAACACGTCCCATTAGCATCAACCTCTGCCAAACCCCTATTCGTGTCCAATGTTCAATGCCTTGCCTGTTGCCTTGCCCAAGGTGGAATCCCCACCTGTCGCCGTCGCTACCCCCGCCAGAGACAAGCGCGTCGTTCGACGTGGGAGGCATCTCACTCGACCATCCCAGTGAAAGCCGAGGATCAGTGTTGCGCA
The DNA here is from genome assembly GCA_037834295.1 of Postelsia palmaeformis. Taxonomy (NCBI): domain Eukaryota; class Phaeophyceae; order Laminariales; family Laminariaceae; genus Postelsia; species Postelsia palmaeformis. The sequence continues at coordinate 2,895 of JBBMHQ010093383.1, read as the reverse complement.
CACTTGGACGCGCTGTCCTCCCCCGCTCTTGTGGCCTCCATCTCGGGCAAGTGAACTACCTCATGGTGGATTACGCTATAGGAGAGGCAAAACCAATCATAAAGCCCGGAGGGGAGAGCGATGAGGCGGCGCCGTCAAGGAAGGAGTCAAGGCCAAGCGCTAGACTCAGTGTGTTCGTCAACGATCCGGGTCGATCGGAATCTGCATCGCTGTCTGTCGCTCTCGACCTGTGGGCTCTCATCGAGATGGGCGGGTGAGCGCCAGTACTATTCATACCTAGTGCTACTGCTACTGCTACTGTCGCTGCTACTGTCGCTACTACTGTTAGGCGGGGTGCACACCATGTAGAGTTGCGTTTTATCATCAGAAAACCCTTCGGGTGCCTTGCTCTCGGTGCACAATCAGCAAACGCGTACATCGGAGGCATATGCCTTCCAGGTAGCTTGTGGGGGGGGTTAGCTTCAGCAGCTTCACTTCTGGGTGCTACGATGCTATCGGGATGTTTCCATGATCCACTGCCCTCATATCGATGGCAGGCATCCTTCCTGGGGCACTGTCGCCTGTGGTACGCGAACCCCACGACTTAACCCCTCTCTAAACGTAAACCCGTCGGGGAAACCGCGTGTTCTTTCAATATCCGACAAAGGGGGCGTGCGTTCGTGGGAGTTTCTGCAGAGGGCGCGTGGCCAACGACACTACGACAGGTGACTGACTCTCCCGCCAGGCATAAAACGTTGTTTTGTGGCGCTAGTTGTGAGCTCGTGTTACTGTGCTCTGTCATTGCTGCGGTCTGTGTTGGCGTGCTCCTTGCAGCTGGCAGTCTGCACTATGTTTGATGCTAAATCGGCGCGGCCGCGTGCGCTGTTTTGTTTTGCAGTGGGATTTCCGCCTGGGTAGCGCTGCAGCCGCCGGTAAGGCATCGGGGCCGTTAGGAGGAGTTGGGTCTGGTCCTCAGGTGGAAAATATGGTTGAAGCCATGGACTCATGGAATGGCCTGTGCCTAGACTACAGGTGCAGTGTATTCATCATTGCTAGCATTTCACGGTCTGTATTGAAACGCCTGGACAAGAGTTTTTGACTCGTGGGGGGCAGTTTTTTTTTATCCGGCTTAATTAATATTATTGCTGGTGTGTATTGTGGGCAAGAGTATCACGTACGGCGTGGCAGATAATGAATAGTATTAATAGCAAAGTGCCGTCATGCGCTGTGCTGTCTTGGTAGGATTATCTCGAACCACTTGTTATAGGTGCGTGTACTGCACTATCTTAGGTCGATCGCAGAAACTGCACATGCCCGGAACGTCTATTTTGCCTAGTACCTGGTGTTATTGCCAACAGCCGCTGTCAGGCATGGGGTTAGTACAGGTTATTATCCTGTATCAAGCATCCAATCCTTGCCCCAATAGCACATGCCAATTGCGCCACATAAATACACCTGTACTGCTGCTGTAGAAGCGATTGCTACTGCCAAATTCAACGGAAGAGCGGCGCTCGCCCGCCGTATTGTCGCCTGGCCTGCAACTAGGGTGCCTCTGAATCAGTTCGCCCTATAACCAGATAAGGGCATTGTGTCTGCATTATGGGCTTGAGTACTACCGTTTTGCGATCGGCTTGAGTTTGAACTCATCCTGAAGGCCCTTTAAGAACGCCCTTTAAAATCGCTTGAGTTAAAAAGTTGTTTTGTGAAGTTGACAGTTACTCTCAACATCTCGTGGGCGGGCAAAATGCCCTCCAAGGTGCAGTGCAGCACGATTTCGTTTTTGTCTGCGAGTGGTGGCAGGCTCGGGTGGGATGCAACTTATGTACCGATTACACGTACCATGCGTGGATATGTACAATATGCAGGCTGGAATGGCCGCTGCACCTGATTCTGACGCGGGAAACAATGCAGATATACAACATGCTATTTCGCCTTCTGGCCTCAGTGAAGAGGACCAGCCTTGAGCTGGAGCGGATATGGCCCATCTTGATGCAACGCCGTTACCGGTGAGTAACTACCAAGCATGACATCAAGTCCCGTCTATCCATCAGATGTGTGTGTGCATAGGCTCTTTTTTTTTTTGCCTCACTCGAAGAAGATATTTTCACAATGTGCCTCGTGAACAACATGTGTCAGACCTCACTTTGACTCTCTTGTGGCATAATAATCGTAGTCGTACAGAGATTTATCGTGCGGACGTATCCCGGGTATAATGGTCAGCCTTCACTTGCGGACTACAGTAGGTGATTGGGTACGCTGTCATATCGATACCTAATAAAGGCCGCCTTCCGTCCAATGCGATAATAACGCGCAAGCACAGCAAACGATTGCTGTACCTGTGGTTGGATATTTGTCCCGTTTTAGACGGACTCCACGGCAGAGATATGTGGCCGTCTCGACATCTATTTCACCGTACAATCGACACTTGATTGGATGCCGTTGACCCGATTTCACACGTTGGGGCTTGTGGTCTCTGACTTGCCTCTGGCTTGCCTCTGGCTTGCCTTTGGCTTGCCTCTGGCTTGCCTCTGGCTTGCCTCTGGCTTGCCTCTGGCTTGCCTCTGGCTTGCCTCTGACTTGCCTCTGACTTGCCTCTGACTTGCCTCTGACTTGCCTCTGACTTGCCTCCGACTTGCTTCTGACTTGCCTCTGACTTTGTCGGATATTACGCTATAAAAGATTTTCCACATGTGTTGAAGCTCATTGGTTCAGTTTGCACCGCGTATTTTGTGTAACGTATCTTCTTTGATACCTGATACCTGTTTTTTTACGAGTACGAATCGACTTCTTGGCCAAGGATCGACATCAGTTCTTCGACATCTACCTTGAGATTGAGATTGGGGCGTGCTTTGTCAACCTTTCCTTGGTTGGAGCGTCTAACTCTACGTTGCGGCTCTACTGCACTGACACAGGACG
>JBBMHQ010093372.1:0-10499 GCA_037834295.1 Postelsia palmaeformis | reverse complement strand
TACCCGACCCGACCCGGCCCGCGAGATTTGGGAAAAAAATGACCCGACCCGACTCTACCCTCGACAGTTTGAAACCCGCCTGACCCGACCCGAGGGTCGGGTCATGATCCGCGAAAAGCCCTGAAAAAAATACCTTCAGTACCAGTCATATACTGCTGTACTGCTTTATGTAGGTGCAGACCCAATTCGTCCGAATCCATTGAGTTTTTCGGGCTCGTAGGTTCAGCTGTTCCACATAGAACGAAATCAATTTTGCCCCCCATTTGAGGTTTTCTGTTTTTTTTCTCCCCCAAAACCCGGGGAAAAAAATTTTGGACTTCACATGGAGCTGGTCGACGAGATTTGCTCAAAACTGGTTTCAAACAAAAAAAAGGCACCGCACGTTTGTTCATGCAAAGCCGAATACGATCACGGAAAAAATCCACGGACTAGCGAATATCTCGCCAACAAAATAATAAAAAAAGTAAATCTGATATCTATTAATAATAGTACAAAAAACCCAAATCTGATCTTCGTTAATAATAGTACAAAAGACCCGCGTGGAACAGCGCTTTTTGCCGTCATTGACCATAAATGAATAATTTATTGTGGACGACAGAACTCCAGCATTAAGAATCACCCCTTGGTGCCATGGAACATACGAATATACAACTAGTACAGACCGGATGGACCATAACTACAGCCAATATACTGGTGGTCATTATCATCGACACGCAGTACTACTATTAATATTTGTATGGTACCTGGTGGGATGTTTTTGCTTTTTTTTTCACCTGTGGGTAAAACATCATCATCAATTCAAATATGATCAGATTGAAAGATCGCTGGTGCACCTACTGCTGTTCAGATTGAAAGATCGCTGGTGCACCTACTACTGTACGTATAGCTATGCATATGACAAAGGCCAATAATATTTAGCTTCAAGTACTAAGGCAGACGCAGCCGTAGCTGTGCCTGACGCAGGTCTACTACTGCCTGTCCACTACGCCTGTAAGTTGTGTTTATTACCTATCTACTCGGAGCATATTGTACGGAGTATTATTTCCCCGATGAATGAGGAATTCGATGCAACACGGAAGGAGGGGAGAAAAACCAGCGCCATGACTATAGCAATTCGCCTGACGCGCGTGATGCGAGCAGGCAGGGTTCGTGCTCTGAGGCACTTCAGCGTGCTTTACTTTCCCTGTAACATCACCGACGATTGCAGCAAACCTCTCCACAACCGCAACGGCAACAGCAGCAGTTCTTCTGCAGTGTGTCTACGAAGGCGAAATGCGGCTCGTGATCTCATGATCCCATCCATCGCACAAAGATGTGATCGATGAACGATAGAGGAACAGCTCGTACGATTATATACACACCACCACCAGACTGTAGTACTCGCAGCATGTGTACTCCTGTGCACACGTAGAAAAATAAGGGTCTGGGAGGTGGGTGTACTCACCGGCAGCGCAGCAAGCAGCGGAGGCCATGATCTCTGTCTGTTGTCAAAAGTCTTGAGACGATAGATAGCACGGTGACGCTGCTGCTGTGTGTACAATCAAACGAGATTTCGTGTGTTTCATGAGTACCGCGCCGTCATCCGCCGCTAAAAAAATCAATGCAAGCCAGCCCCGTGTACTCGAGACTGTGAAAAGAGCAGAAAGCCTCCTTGGAAAAAGATACAACCAACCTCGATTGCGAAGCAACGACGCAGACCAACTCAACTATACGTGGTAAACTTGGTCGGTGGCAGCCCGCATCCTCGCGATCGAGTAAGTCGAGTACTTTTTTGGTGAGCGCTTGGAGCGTCGGATTGAGCCCAACCAACTGCTGTCGAATAACGTTTTGGTTCGCGGACTGTAGTAGAGGACAGGCCGCGGTGATCTCGGACGTGTATGTTTGCGTTGGAATACTGCTGCTGCTGCTGCTGCTAAAGCAGCCGGAGAGGGTGCTGTCAGACGATGGGGATGGTACCAGGTAGCGATTATGATAGCGCTGTTGGGAAGGCCAATCCACGAGATATAGCGTGATTCAGTTTTTACATATCGATTCCGTGGAACGAAGACACCGGGCTAGTGTCGTCGAGCAGAGACTGGTTTGGTCGGGTTTCATTTGAAGACCTTCGAGTCCTCGCCACGAATCCGAAGGGCAATTTTTCAAAGTAGACAAAGCACGAGTACGTGATGTACAGCAGCAGCAGCAGCAGTCATCGCGGGTTGGGAGGGCAGAAGGGACGAGTGAGCGCCAAGACATTAGATTGACGTACACCATGATATCCTAGTGGCATAGGACTGACTACGTTTCCCAGCAGTCGACTGGGAAGCAGGAATCGTCTTGTGCTCACAAAGCCCACAAAGCCGCAGAGCAGAGAGCAGATTTTCAAATTGGGGGCGCATTTCAGTCTCTGGAAATACGTAGAACACCCTTTTTTACGTGCGGGGGGCTGTTTGAAAATCAATTTTGCGAAATGGGCGAGGGATTGAGCGCCAAGGACAAGCACCACCAGGATTTTTTGTCGCTGCTTGTTGTTTTCGAGAGACGATAAGATAGCTCTTGATAGCAACGCCTTGATGGGTTGATGGCTGAGGGCTGCATAGACCCTGCCCCAGCTTCGTCAAAATGATTGAATATTCTTACTTCAGTATCTGGTACCTGGTACTGCTGCTGTTGACTGCTGTACCCTAACCCCAACCCCGAACCCGACCGCCTGCTGGGAAACCTATCGGACATGAGTCAACACCTTTTTGTCGAAGCTGGACCAAGTCGTCAACGCGCGAAGACTATAGCAGTCCACTTGTACGAGCACTCGTTTATATGAGACTTTTGCTGTACGTACGTCAAGGAATTGACGATTGGTTGGTTTATGAGTGCAAGTAACGAAAGCCGACCGTACGCCGGTACGAGATACGAAACGTGTTATCTGCCGAGATACGAAACGTGTTATCTGCCGTAAGTCTACAGCACTATTAATACGAGTATTAATAGCAGTATGTGCAAGGTACCAGGCGCCAAGTGCCTTTTGCTGCCGCTGTGTATGTATACCAGCTTCTAATAGTGCACTCTGCCATCTGCTACATATATTATTATGGGGGACCATAGTTAATAGGACCAAATAATGTTAGTAAAAAAAAGGTAAATATGTAGGTTTTTGTGTGTACCGTAGGTCCTATTTACTGTAGTATGGACCCCGTAATACTTGTAAAACTGAACCCGTCCTCGCGCATATTCAGGTAAACCCATCAGCCCAGCGCAATTGACACCACACAACAACCGCTGGAAGCATGAGGCGCTCAACAAGAGTCCCCTCCGCGCCGGCCGATGAAAAGCCCGCGGCCAAACGAGCCGAAAACCGCCAGACCCGCCACGACGACCCTCCTCAGACGAAGCGGCCGAGGCGGGCAGCACGGCAACCCCCGCCGTCGTCGGAAAACACAACTGCCAAAGTTGTCGCCAAGCCGGAGGCACTAACACCTGCTCCGTCCGGCAAAAAGCAAGTAGTAGGAGGAGGGGGGGGCGGGGAAGGAGGACCCTCTGCGTATGAGCTGGAGAGGCTGGAAAACATGAAGAGAAACGCTTTGGTGATGGCCTCTCTTGGGTTAGGCGACGCGAAGGGGGCGATGCGCACGGCCGTTCAAAGTGGGGCGGCGCAGAGGGCGAGGTCGAGGGGCCTACCCCCCCGCCAACCCAGGGCATACCCACCCAAGTCAAGGTACGAGAAACGTTTACGACTGTGACGCACCGACGTGTGCATGCAACACTTCTGCAAATATGACACTGGTGCCATCTTCAAGTTTGGCCTGGGTTCAAGGGCCACGATTTGTCGCTCATGAATTGTCTGAAAGCATGCCAAGGGCATGGCATGTTTCTACCGTACGAGTAGTTGACATCTTGACCCGCGTTTCTTGGCGAAACTACTTGAACGTAGAGTTGGATAATTCTTGCCGTAGAAACAGGGTTGAAGTGTCGCACGTTTTGATTGTCGAGTTTGGTGGCGGGGGCATCATAAACTCGTGCTTCACCTGGAAGCTCTTTGTCTCCTACATGTTAACATCGCGGGCCCGTCGGCTAAGCACGAGTTATTCGGGGGGGGTTTTCAAGCCCATGCTGCCCGATTTGAAGCTCCCGCGGCTACAATACCAACCATAGTACGGCGATGTCTCGCGTTTGCCTGTCGTCTTCGCATTACGGGCCCAGGCAGGTAGAACCTCACACCTGTGTGTACCATGATCCTACTGTAACTAGAATATGGTATACCAGTATTAGGTATTAATACACTATCAGTAAATTCAGCACTTGGAATGTAAGAAGGTGAGGAACACGCAGGCCGTCGATGTCACTTGGAATAGAAGTGGGCTGGGGAACACACCTCAATGTTTTTTGCTTTTGTATCGACACGGAACTGGCTCTTTTCGATTCGTTTTGTCGTTTGTTCAATCGCTGTTTTATGCGGGGCAGGGAATCGGCTCGGGTCAGAGGCAAAACCCCGGATGGATCGCCGATGGAGGACCCTGAGGAGGCGTTCAATCGTAAGAGGCAGGTGTTGGGAGGTATGGGGGGACTGCAGCCGACGGAGGTGGCGGGGCCAAGGAGGCCCGCTCGTCTGTCAGGGGATGTCGTCATGGCGGCATCAAATACCTCGGCCGATGGAACTCTTCGCTTACGAAAGGTGGTGTGATGTGGCCGTCGGTGCTTACTGCGGCAATATACGTACAGTGTACAGGATCACACTTTGAAGCACATTATCGGTTTCGCTTCCAAACATTAGGGATGTGCTGGCCGTGCATGCTTGTGCTTGGTCGCTAGAGTGCTCCTGTTAAATAAAGTCTGTTGCTGGGCTACAGCAACAGGAACGCCGAGACACTTCGAAAGCGTATGATGCGCTGTGCTAGGCGCGTCTTGCCGTGTTTCGAAGCAACCAAACATCCGGCAGGGACAATGCACAGAGCTTCCCACTACAAAGCGATACGGGTAGGTTGAATGCGCGTGCCCAAACCACCCGACTGCTTTACCTTTGTTCAGCATGCTGCACCGTTTCCCAGACGAACGGTACCTACTTTCCCCCTCTCAGGAATCGGTAAGCACGTGTTTACCCCTCTCCCTCGCCCGCCGTTTCCCCCGCGCTTACGCTTGGTGCTGTGACGGGCATTTCGTAGATGATGGGTGGGCTCGTCGGTCGCTACGAGCCGGGCGGGCATGGCGAAGAGTACGACCTGGCCGAGCCGGACGAAGTGCTCAACAGGTGTGGTACGCCGCGATACAATACAACCATACCATGCTTTGTTTGGCAACTATTAATACTGCACAAGACTATCAGATAGTGTATTTTTTGGTTTGTTCACTATAAAACTTTACTAGTCAGGCTCAACTCGCTTAGGGTACGCTGCTATGCCCTCAACTTAGGGTACGCTGCTATGCCCTCAACAAGCCGTGGTCACGGCTTCTTACGTTTTGCAACTGTGATTTAATTCTATGCAATCCAATCCAGCAGTAAAGTAGTATCGCACAGCAGCGCAGGAGTATTACAGCGCGAAGGTCGCCCGTATATATTTGGGCTCGTGCGTGTCTGTCTCTCGCGTTCGTTCAACGATCAAACAATCGAACCAGCGGAGACGACCAATCTCGCTGAGTGTTCGTGCGTTTTCTCCATGGCAGGTGAAGGATGATATGATGATGGGACTATCAATCCGGCAGATGCATCCCACGAAATTTCCTCACGGACGTATCCAATGGAAATGTCCAACAGACGAATCCTACGTGTGATTTCAAAGGATACTCAACGGACAAAGTGATAACTGATGGTAACATTGTGGACATTTTCCATTCTGCTCTCGTGCGGTGCCTCTTCTCGAAACGCTATGCATCCTTTGTTTCCTTCGCTGAAGGTTGCGTCAGCTAGAGGTGGGGGAAACGGGCGTGTGCAAAGTGGTGCGAGAGCGGGCTTACAGCCTGGCGTGGCACCCGTCTGGGAGCAAGCTACTCATGGCGGTTGGAGACAAGGTCGGCGCGTTTTTTCTGTCGATTTTTGAGCTCGAGATTTGTGCGCACTCTATACATAGTCTGTTGATAGTATGAAGCCTTGCACCGTCGGGTGTTTGATGTTGTCCTCCACGGGCAACGCTTGTTCCATGGTGTGCCTTGGCCCGTTGTTGTGTCAGGTTTTGCAGGAACACGGATGCCGCCATCAGGAGGGAACTGGGTGTATTGCTGCAGTTTGTTTTGGGAAAATATTTCGTGTTCTTGTTTCTATCGGCATGGCTGTTTGACGGCTCAACAAAATAGGCGTTACTCGAGCGGGGGGTGACAGTGCCACCCTTCCCGCGCCCCGAACGATGAAAAGGCAAAACAACGCACCGACTGGTCGAAAGCACCGACGTTTTCGATCTATCCTACGACCATAAAATTTCAGGTGCTCTTATGTGTACGACTTGTCACCTCCGCGGGGCGACACGGATGGCCAATGTTTACTCGCGTCCCCCCCAGACCTGAACGGGGAGCTCATACCAGCTATGGGGGAGCGCGTGTCCGCTAGGAAATGTTATAGTTCCAGCAGAGTAGCCCGCTATCATGTTCCAGGCACCCCCTGTTATTAATAGTTTCGTTGGTGACGAAAATCATCCCGTCGGTTTTTGTGGGTGTAGGGGATTTACATTCCTGTAGTTGCGCTGCTCCGATTTCGCCGATGGCTTGATAGCGGTTCGTCTCTCCTGTCCGTGATTCGTGGCCTGGCCTGGACTGCCGCCGGGTATTCCCTAAGGTGGGTAACGTGGGTCTTTGGACCATTGGCGAAGAAGGTGATGAATCCGACCACCATGGCGACAAAGGCGCTGCCGATGCTGTGTTTCAGTTCAAGCCCCACACAGGCTCCGTTCCTCGCCTGGTGTTCGACCCCACGGACGGGAACAAGCTGATCTCCACCTCCTACGACGGAACTGTCAGGAGGATGGACGTGGAGAAGGGGGCCTTTGAGCAGGTGAAGTAGCTTGTGCTGTGCTGTGAACACCACGACAATATGTTGCCCTCAAAATCTGCCGTAAATGTTAGACGCGATGGACCTACGTTAGGGGTGTCAATGGGGGCTAGTTATCACCATTCAAGACCTGGGGACGTCTCGAAATTTCGATAAAGTGATGACTGTTTTTTTTCAATATGTAGAAAATCGGCCAACCAACAGCAGCGAAATGCGCTCAAGCATCACCGCGGCGACGACCATTGTCCACAAGCTCAGGATGATATGCGGTTCACGTGTATTTGTGGTGTTGCTACTGGTAACGCGGTCACTGGCACCGGCGCGCCAGAACACAAGCCGCACCCCTCGCCCAGCGGGCCACTCCATGCCCGCGCGCCTCCCAGATTTCCAACACTCGTATGTAGCGATGACTAAAGTGCACAATATATCAACAGCCACACATGCCGAGCGACCATGCAGGCCGCGTCGCTCTGTTGCAACAAGAGCCATTGCTCAGGGCCAGAACTCGACGATTGCGCGCGTTTTCCGGGTGGCTGTGCGTGCAGCACATCCTCCGCATCGCCGTGAAAACAGGGTTGGAAGACCTTCTCACGCTGATTTCCCACCAGAATAATATACAGCAGAAGCAAATTAGCTCGCACTGTCTTGGATCAACAACCCCGCAGAAGAGCCCAGAGCATTTTTTGTTCAATACATCACATACGCACCGACCGCCGACCGAAAGTGTTCTCCCTCGTTGACCCCTCTAAGACTGCAGCCCCGTTTTGGGGTCAAACCGCTCTAAATCTAAGTAGTTTGTCCCCGAAACAGGACAGCAGTCCTAAAAGGGCTAAAAACAAACACACTGCTGCTGCCCACTCTGTCACTAAATATGTGGACCGTTTGCATACTCATATTCTATCAAAACGTTTTTTTTTTATGTAGACGGAGTAGTGCTTGGCGCTGGTATTATACTGCTGCACCTGCTGGGGCATTCCCACTGCAATGCGTGCCCCGTACATAACTTGTGCCAGGAATGTACTGTACCTCGTGGGATGTTTCGGTGTCAAGTCTGCGCTTCTCCGTACGTTATCGACGCTGTTCAACTGTAGCATGGAGTCGACAAACGAGGATGGCGAGGCTCGGTGGTACCTGCGTAGGCGGCGTGAGGGGCTTCCGTGATAGAGCGGCGGAGGGAGGCTTGGTCCCGATTGAATCGAGAGAGCGACCGCCAAAGGGCGATCGTCCAGACTGCTCTGCCAAATCGTATGTATGTCGTGCTTTTGTTTGTTTCAGAGCTTTCCTCTTACCTTGCCTGCTCATCACTCATCCACGAACCCAATATTTGTTTTCGTCACACCGTAGAAGTCTTAAAAAGCGGTTTTTACCTATTTACGGGGGGACACAGTGCATAGGGCCAAACATTGCTCGTAAAAATAGCGAAATATAAAGGTCTTTGTGACTGCCGTAGGTTCTATTCAATATGCCCCCCCGTAGTAAGATTTTGACTAATTTGTTTTTACTCAAATGCTTGAGTGAACTATTGGGATTGCCTTCTTCTGCGGTTTTATGCCATTCGACAGCTTTCACCCCCCCTCCCTTTTGTTCGGGTTCATTTTCGCATATAATCTTATAGCTGATATAATTCGACCGATGGTAATGGGAACGCGATCGTAAAAGGCTCGAAATTTTGTTTTTTGCGCCATTTCAGCAGCTGTTACTCGCGGGAACTTGAGATGAGAATTTGTGCTTTCGGGACTATTTCATTTGTTTTGCGTCCCCCCCCCCCCCCAAATGCTGTTGGTAGTTAAACAAGGTGTTTCTTCGAATATTTTTTTGACGAGGAAGCAAGATTCGAGATATATACCTAAATATTGACCCGAAACCGACGCAGACATTCCGATCTCGTGAAATGTTGGATCAATCTTCGATTTTTTCTTCGGAATCTTGCTTCCCCGTAAAAAATTCGAAGTTACACCCTGTTGAAGTGCATTGGAAAGCTCTCGCAAAATGAATAAACTAGTCCTGAGAGCAGACACTAGTATGATAGGTTTCCCCCGAGATACAGCCCCCTGTTATTGTGTAAAGACAAACTATAATTGTTCAAGCTCGCAAGATCTCGTTCCCGTTGTCATCGTACGGGCTATACAAGGTAATTTCCACTGTGGTAATGCCTGTGTCTTTTTTGCAAAAGGCAAATTTGTTTTTCCCCTCTATCCTCTTTTTACTTCTCCGGGCTGTTGTCGGATCGGTCGAGAGACGAGAACATGCCGATGAATCATCTCGCTCTCACTGTACGCACAGTCAGGCTTTATCCGCACCCGGGGGCATAGTTCATTCGTCCCCCGCTTTGTGGATCTAAGCTTCATCCGGTATCATTCCGTCGTCGCATTAAATCACAGATAGTTTGGGGCCTCTCTGCTGCGGCATAGGATTCACCCTTATACTCGTCGTCCCTTTTGCTCTTCTCTCGTTGCCGTACGTGGGCCATTTGCATCGTATTTTCCTTCCCGCATGTTGTTTGCTGCCTCTATTGCCTTCAAACAGACAAATATATACGGACGTGATCGTTATGTGTAGGAGTTACGTTGTTGCTGGCATTTAAATAATTTCGGGGGGGGGGGGGAATGAAGCTGGTTAAATAAAGGTCATGCTTGTCGGCGGTGTTCATGGCTCATGCTTATGTTTTTTTGTACTTTTGATAAACTGCTGAAATACGCTGGCCAGCCATGAGCAGGACTGCTCTCGGGCGTGAACAATACGACGTGGGACAAACTGTCACGAGCTTAGAGTTTCGCGGCGGTCGACCGCGTTGTCTTGCCACCGTTCGGCGCGACCCGCTCCTCTCGTTTCTTACCCTCTATCACTTATCCTCCGAGGTCACCGTGCTCCAAGCCGTGACGCACCTCGAGGTGGCGTGTCTTGTCCAGCGTGAGCATCCTCCATCTTCTCTCCATCCCCCCTTTGCCCTCTGAGATCGTACTGTTGCTTCTTTCTCGCCGTCACACCGCCAAACGACGACTGGTCGAACGAGGTGTTTCGCCCGGTAGCTCTACGCTCTGGTGAGTGGGCGTTCGCCTCGCGCATCTTCTCCGCCATTTCCATCCTCCTCGCCGTCGTCCAGCGTGAGTTTTTTTTGTCGTATTTTCTGAACGCATCACCCAGCGTAAGAATCCTCCGCGTTCTACCCATATCCCCTTGCCTGCTGAGGTCGTACATTGCTGCTACCTTCTTGCCGCCACATCATCATCACCAAACGACGACTGGTGCAAGGGGATGGCGCGCTACCGCCCTACTCTGTGGTGGCGAGCCGGTGTCCGCCCCAGGCTGCTTGTTACGGTACAGTCATACCTTTCCCGCCTGTGCTCTGTTCCACGGCAATAGTACCACTGCAGTTTCTTGCTCGATTGTCTGCTGTTTTCGGAGGTCTTATCACCACGAAGAAACTCTTTGTCAAGAATACTCGTTTTTTTTCCTGCAGGCAGACTTTGACGGCCCGTTAGGAATCAAAGAACATGAGCATCCTCCCCCCTCCCCCCCCCCTCGTTCTCCTGCCCCCACATATTTCTTT